>JBAMBJ010000845.1:0-65494 GCA_037043495.1 Drosophila recens | reverse complement strand
TGATTTTACTTTTTTTTTATAGCTTTGTGATAACTCGGCTCGTTTCTTATATTTTTTGTTGTTGTTACGTTTCGTTTCATCAGCCAAAAAGAAAATAAGTTGTAAACAAATCAACGCACAAAAGAAACTACGAAAATAATCTTTTATAGATTCGCTTAACTTTTTTTTTGTTATTGTTTTTTTCTTTCTCTCTCTCTCTCACACACTCTTTGTATTTGTGAGCGCTCTTTTCGGTTTGGTTTTGGGTTCGGGGCGCGACTTAGCTCATTGTTGTTTTTTTTTTTCTTTTCAAATAATACCATTTTTTGTTGCTTTCTGTTTTCTGTTTTTCTCCACATACATATTTTGTTTTTGCTTCCCTCCACCCAAAAAAAAAAAGCGCAAACACATTTCGCCCAGATACGTCGTCGCCCGACGCTGAGCCCATTATCATAAACAACAACTTTAGACAGCTGGGGCCCTCGAGAACCGATGACGGAGTCGGAAAGGGAGACGAAGACAGCGACAGAGACAGAGAGGGGGCGAGCGAGGGTTGCCACTTGGATTACCGAACGTACAAACGAATTGCCAATTCGCATTGTTTTTTTTTCTTTCTTTTTCTCTTTTTTGCCGGCTCTTCTGGCTTGTTGCTGTTGCTGTGTTTTTTTTTTTGGTGTCGAGTGCTTACAAAAATTTTCCATTGGATTTTGCTCCTTGGCTCCTCTCTGACTTTTGGCCTGTCTTCTTCTTCTTCCTCTACGAATGGGAGTTTTATTCTTTACATGATGATGACTCACACTCAGGGAGACAGAGAGAGAGAGAGACCAACACTAAACTGCTTGATGATGACACAACTTGTTTATCATTCTAGATGGCTAACGAATTTCAGAATTGCTAACAAGATTAGAATTGCTTTGATTGGAGCATGGTTTATGTATTTAATATTTATATGATAATGTTTATTACTTTGTATTCTTTTTTTGATTTTCTCTTGCCCACTCGCTCTTTCTGTTACTGTTTCTGTTACTGTTTCTGTCGCCTTCTTATCAACATGCTAGGCTATCTGTATCTGTAGCCTTTCAATGTCGTTCGAAAACAAATTACAAATCTGATAAGACACAAACCCAAACATCAAGCAGACCAGACTAGTCAGCCAGTCAATCTATGAGTAAGTGTATTTACAAATTAAGTACAAACAAGGGCCGAGAGTTAGTTACATAGTTCAAAACGTGTCACACGTGTCAAGTCTCCCATCTCCCTCCCAATAGAACAACAGAGTTTAAGTCCCAATATACACCTATGTCACATCTGATTAGACATACTATATATATTTGTATAGATGTGTGTGTGTGTGTGTGTGTGTGTGTGTTTGTAGATCTGTCACCTAGAGGGAGACGACGCTTATAACAGTAAATTAAGCGCAACAATGTTTGCTCACCCGGTTGTGTTGTGGCCGGGTCCGGTTTTTATTGTCTCGCCTAGCCCAGTTTATTGTGACGGCGAGGGGCGGTTGAGAAGAGAGGCGAGGCGAGACACACGGCGGTTTTGTACCGGGCGTTATCTAAAAACTTTGACAAACAATTTTCGTTGACGTGCGTTGTTTGTTTAGCGAGTCGGGCCTAAATGTGTTGTAGGCTCTATGGCCGCCATATCTTTTACATACACACATGTACAATCTATATCTGTATGTGTGCAACTCAAATTTAATATACAAACAGCGGCGAATTGTTTCGTTGTGTTGTTTTCTATCCGTGTGTGTGTGTGTGTGTGTGTGTGCTGTTAATTGTAAGTTTATAATATGAGATCATCTTTGAGGTCTTTTCGCTTGACATTTGCCTTTGCTTTATACATTTATTCGTTGGCTACCTTAAAACTTGATAAGCGTCGTTTATGCGTGGCTATTAATAGATTTTGATTTGTTCAAGGAGTGTCTTTAAATAAACAAATGCAAATGCAAATACGAATACGTATTTAAATATTTAAATTGGTTACATGACAAGCCCACTTAATTAACAGCTGTGATTTTAAGACACTGTTAAGCGGCTAAGCGACTGTTATGTTAAGCTGCCAAGCGACTGTTAATCCAACTCATGCTTAACAGTTGCGCCATTTTCTTTCTCGCTCTCTTTTAAGGTACGTTGTGTGTTTATTCAGTGTTGTTTTGTTTTTTATTTATGTTTATTTGCTGCAAACAAATATCAGTCCGCACATTTGACACAAATTCAGCGCCATTGTTATTGCTGTTTAGAAGTAAATATTTATGCGCGGCGCGAAGAGCAGAGCAGCCATAATTGTGAACCGAAGAAGAAGAAGGAACGCGACAATTGCCGGCTGACAACCCCCTTAAATCACGCAACCTTTACGTGTGTGTGAAGAGAAGAACAACCCCCTGCCCTGCCCCTTATACTACCTTTTTCTCATTCACTGCGCGCTGCCCAAAAATCAACGCTGTCCGTTTTACATACGCGCAAATTTAACGAGCTCGAAAATAAAATTTCTCGTAAAAATATTCGAAAAATCTGCGCTAGCCAAAAGGTGTTTTCATTTTCTATTTGGTTATACAATTGTTGTTGCTGCTTTTGTGCGCGATTTATTTTTAGACAAAAAGCGCGCACATTTGTGAATTTATAGTTTTGTTTACATGCAAATTGGCAACACTGGCAGCGACCACTCGGTGCAAGTGTGCTCTCTGGTCAATGGCTGACAGCGAGGCTGTCTCCCCCTCCCCCTCCACCCTGCCTATCCTACTCCCTTGACCGATAAACTCGTTGCTGTTGTTGTTGTTGTTGCTGTTAAGAGGTTAAAAGTTTAACGGCATACGTTTAACGCTCATTAAACGTTATGGCAGCAACGATATTGAACAGTTGTCGTCGTGCCTCCCCATCTCCTGATATTTGAGGTGGCTTCTCTTCTCTTCTCAAGCAACGCCTGTTGCTGTCTTCAAGGTTATATTTGTTAAAGATTAACATTGGTTTTCAATTAAGCGACACGCGCTGGCCGGCAGTGTTGCCATTTTAGCTGTTTTATAGCTAGAGTTGGCTATTTTCTAGTTAGGTTATTTCTTTAGGCATTTCTAGCCATTTGTTTTAGGAATCAGCTTAGCTTTTTAATCCCTTGAAATTCAGGCAACACTGCCGGGCAGCCAGTTAGAGAGTGCGAGAGAGAGAGGGAGAGCAGAAATGTAAGAGAAACAGCCCACTGCTTTATCACAGCTTTAAGCAATTGCTTCCAAACTGTAACCTTGTAAGTTGTGGCTTGCGGTTGTTGTTATTATTAGGGCTGTTTATTGTTGTTGTTGCTAGTGCTTGTCCTTGCCCTTTAAACTTGCCAAATGTCTCACCCTAATTAATATTAAGTGTTATCGATAACTGGGACTGGTAGTGTTATAGCAATTTGCACTCAACAATTATTTATTCGATTTTTGTTTATTCATAATTTCACACTTTTATCTCTTAGTTTGAAATATTTGCGCAAGTCATTCAAATGTCATAAACAACAGTTTATGAATTAAGCGTGCAAGTTTTAATACTGATTAAATTGAGACTTTCGGTTTGCATACACAGTTTGCCAAAGGCGATTTTACAATCGCGCTTAGATAAACATCAGATAAACAGTTTTGCAGTCTCTGATTGTTTACCACTGCTTCTTCTTGACTGCCTTGCGCCCTATTCATTTAATTGCACTTATCGTTTACTATTTTCTGCTCTGCGCTGCATTCACAGTACTGCTTACTTTAGATTTGATAATGCCCATCTATTTATAGAGCATTGCATTTATTGTAATAATTATTTCTTATACTCTCTCTCACTCTCTCTCTCATTCTTACTCTCTTCGTGTTTCTATATTCTCATATGTACATAAAGATGAACATAAATACATATAAAAAGCAGCTGCTGTCGACGCACTCGTCTCTCTGCCGACGCCAGCGTCGAAGTCGACGTCGACTTCGATGTCTGCGTCTGGAAGGTGCGCGTCAATTATGGTGACGGTGCATTGACACGCGCCACAAGAGTCAAATGTGGACGAGGCTGCTTCTGCTTTGCCATACGGATACAGGCGCATGCTCCCTTTGGTCCTGCGGTCCGTCTGTCCTTCGGTTGCAAAAAAAATCAATGATCCCAGACTGTTGCAGTTGGCGATGCACCCACAGCTGGTGGGAAAGGGATAACCGTAGTGTAATATCCGTAGACGGTTGTACGGTACGCCATCTTGCGTACTAATACTTGCCGTAGTAGAAGTTGTACGGGTGCATGGGACGTCATTGTGATGCAGATGAGACCGAAAAAAGAGAGAGAAAAAATGCGTGTGGCTTTTTCATACTTATGTATGTACATACATACATACATTCCACATTTAGGTACATGTATTTGCAGATTGCTGCATAATAAGTAGGTAAACTATTACTGCAATATCACTAGTCTTTGCTCTTTAATAAATAAACCGAGTTGCAAAATCCAAATGAAATGTACGAAAAACTACAGAGAGACCACCATAAGTACATATGTATGTATGTACGCACGTACACATACGTATTTTCGTACACAAGCATATCTGTATGCTTCTCTCTTTCTCCCTCTTTACGTTCGCAACGCGAACAAACAAGCTGAACATACTAAACAACTGAGTGCCAGTGTTGCCAACTCTTCGGGACATGAAAAAGCCAAAATAGCCTTTGAAAAAAGCTGAAAATAGCTAAAACAAATTTGTTGATAGCTAAAAATTTTGATGCAAACAAATTCTTCAAAGAATTCAAGGAGGGATTGCAAACGAAAATTAGAGAAGTCTCTTCGCTAAAATTGTTTATGACTTTTTAAAATCTAATAAAAATTACTATTTTAACCTCTTTTTCTTCCTTCTCATACAAAAAGTGGCTTTTTAGCAATTTTCCAAAAATCGTAAAAATACTAGCGAAGTTATTTTTCAAATTTTTTGCAATCACTTTTAGAATTGTTTTAAGAATTTTTTTGCATCAAAATATTTTTTGTTTTGGGACCGACGCATTTTCACCGGTCGATTCATAAATTGTGATAGATTCAATTGATTTCATAGTTTAAAACGACAAAATTTAATGCTCTTTTGGCAAATCAAGGTTTTTGTGCCATTCAAATGGAAAAAATACTACAAAGTGTTTAAGTGCGGCATCGTAAAACTGTTTTACAATTTATCCCGCATTTGCCAGTTGCAACCCACTAAATCTGTCGGGAAAATAGCTAAATTGGCAACACTGCAACTGAGTGCCTGAGTGAACAGTTTCTCGCTTGTCGTTTGCTTTGTACGATTCGTTCTCTTCAGTTCAGTCTTGAAACTCGAATGGTTCAGAAGCTATGGATACGTAAACTCAGCTATATTGAACACTTTAACGCATTTAATAATAAAACATTATTATAAAATAAAAAAGTACAAAAATAAAATGTTTTGATTGCGGTTTAACGGCCTAATCTAAATTGTGATATTGGTAGTATTTTAAAAGCAACAATAGCAATTGAATACAGAACGTGTGTGCGTCTTTAGCTGTGCTCTCGTCTCTGTGTTTTGTATTTTCCGTCAACGTCAATTCGTCGCTCGGGAAAAAAATCAATAATTTTGCTGCGAGAAAAGCAAAAATAGACTTTCGTGTCGAATCTCAGCAATACTTAATAAATTATCAAGCAGAACTGGTGGGGAAACTTGAGTTTTTCAACAAAAAGAGAAAAACTGTCAAGGTGAGCTGAACTTTTGAGTTTCAAATGCATTTAAATTAAGTGACTTAAGCTATAACCCCAAAATAACGAAAACGTGACATCACAAAGCTGTTTTTTTTTGTTTTCTTCTATGTATGTATGTTTGTACATATGTTTATACAATGAACATTAATTAAAGCTCAAAAACTCACACATATGGAATCACACACCACCAAGCGAGCGGTATCAAGTATTTTGTTTACTGACAAAACTTACAAAAGCTGTTTTGTTAAATATAGCCAAAATAATTATACAACTGGTTTCAATACGCCAGCTCAAAGAAATATATTAGTAATTAAAACAAATATTTAAAAAAAAATAACGCCATTTGTTAAACATTTATCGCAAAACGCTTTTGACTATTTTGCCGGGTGGAACTCACATTTGTTTTGTGTTGTTCCCGTTTTCTCGCTCTCTCGTTAGCTCAGTTGTTCGGCAGACGATAGCGAGAGGTCGTTTCGTAAAGATGGCGGCTACAGAGTTGCTGAATGCATTCAGTTTGGGTTTCATATTAAATTGTTTACAAAATTACAAATTTTTGCATTACGAATTACTCAGTGTTTATTTTGTTTATCATTAAAATTAAATTGCACATGACACACCACGTTCTCATTTTGTTTTGAGAGTTTTTAAACAAAACATTGGCAACATATGGTAACCCTATTCGTACTCAGTGTGAATGATATCAGCAACGCGCTGCTGGCGCTTAAAAACAACATTCCCCATTCTATGGAAAGAGGGGTGAAGCGGCGCGGGTTGGTCTGGCAATATATACACAATGCCAGACACTTATTTGTTTTCAGTCGAATTTTTGACTACGCCATTTTCGGCGATATATTTATATATTTAACCGATGACTATAGTATTCAAAACAATGTAGCCCAATTTGTTTTTTAGCAATGCTAGAAGGCCAACTGCTATGACACACGTTCTAATTAAGTTAATTGTGTTGTTATTCTTCTTCTTCGTCATCTGCTTCCGCTCCTCTCAGTATTTGAGCAACATTCATCATAATAATAATAAACATTGCGCTCGTTAGTTGATGACGCGTCGCTTTGGTTGCTACGCTTCTTTTTACTACATCCGATGTCTGTATGTAATTGTGTTTATGTTTGTCTGTATGTACTACTTCCTCTACGCGCACACACACAATCCACAGCCCAGTCCAGCTCAATCCACCATACATACAAAACTTACACTCATGTTGCGCTGTATTCTTTGTTCCTCATTTCCGTTTGGAGCGGAAGTGGTGCACTCATGCGTACGCTGCGTTTCACTCTGCAACTGAAAGAAACACACTCGTAAACCATGGCCAAAGACGACATTAAGAGACCAATGGAACATTCCAAGTCAGCAGCGATGCAATGTTGCCAATTTTCACAATGGCTTTTTTGCAGTTTTTATGCTTCATTGCTTTGAACTTTTGCGCTCATTTCGCAGAAAGCAGCAAACAAAACAAACAACAACAACAACAAAGAGAAAGTCTCAACTCAAGCTTTTGAGCTCAAGTTGTCGCGCTCTGGCTCTGACTCTGGCAAAGCTTGGGCAACTTATTGTTATTGCTTCAACAAAGCCCGCACCCAGTCCGACAGCAACAACAGCAACAACAACAATTCGTCGCCTACACAAAAAGAGTGCAGGGGCCAACGCTGGTGGTCCTTCTGGGTGCCTGGCACAAACAACGCCTACGATTATTATTATTTCCCCTATACACACACACACACACACACACACAAATCACAATGCAGCTGAATGTTGAGTAGATTTTCCTCGCTTTTCACCAATAAAACGATAGATAACTCGCTTGATAAACAGTTCTCGTTCTCACGTAGCAATTGCAGTAATATGGAATTTGTTCCCAAATAGAGAAAGAGAACAAACTCGAGAAGAGATTTTATATTGTCTTTTGTGTTGTCGTCCCTTTTTGCTATCGCCAGCAGACGCGACGGCAATCAGCATGAATGGGCATAAGAATGGACCAAACGGCGGCGGCGGCGGCCCTTAAAAGAGATAAAATTAAGAAGAAGAAGAAGCAGAAGAAGAACAAATGCCAGCATAAGATGTGTATAGGGAAAATTACTTTGGAATTCCCGGAATTCTCTGGGCTGAATCATCTCGAATGCGAGACGACCTTTGAGTCTTGTCCGCGTGAAAAACGACCTTTCATCCATTCTACACACTAACGAGGCGCATTAAATGCGAGTTCGTCTGTATGTGTGTATGTGTGTGTTTTCCATGAGAGCGTACCCACATTCCAAGTCTCATAGATGCTGCCAGAGAGATAGAGATGCCATGCCAACAACAATAACAACAACAACAATCAGACAGAAAACACGACTTGACTTTGGGTTTGAGAACAATTTTCTTTCTTTGGAAAACGGCGGTCGCATTGGGTCTTTGAACTGAGCCGCCGTTAGTTTCTGGGCAATCGATCAATGCTCAATAGTAACTGGAAGGCAGTGCGACAGAGACAGACTGCTGTGTCAGTCGTTGTTGCAGTTGGAGCCGCTCTTAATGCATTTCTGCAGCTTGAGAGCGGCTCAGTCGCATTTATTATGATTACGATGATACGGCCCTTTGTGTTGGGCATTCTTTAAGTACATACACGGCCGGGCACAGCATCCGCAGCTTGAGTATTTTATTATTATTATCGATGGTGATGTCGTCGTCGTCGTCGGCGGTCGTTTCGTTTCGTTCGTTCGTTCTTCTTGTTTTTGTTGTACGCTGTGGCTGCATTTCTTGGAAGGACACAGCACACGCATACACGTACACACACACGCACGTATACACTAACACACTCCCACATGCGCATGCTGAGCGAAGAAGAAGAATATTCTTTGTGTGTGTGTTTGTGTTGTTGTTTTCTTTACAGCAGAGCCGTCAGTCGGCGGCCTCTCTCCTCCCTCCCTCCCCATGTCCTTCATTCTCCCCACTCTTTCAAGTTCTGCGTGACGAAGACTCATGCTTCTGCCTCTCTCTCTCCCTCTCTTTCTCGCTCCCTATCTGTTTATCCCTCTTGCTGCTTTATGTTGCTCCACTCGTATCTGGTATCACCGCATTCCAATCTCGGTTTAGAGACAGCAACAACAGAAAAAAAAAGAATGGTAAAGTGTTTATAATAGTTTCCCACAGTCTCGCAGCGTTGAGGTTACATACACACACATACACACACACACCAGAGACCTTTGCTAGCTGCGGTTACCTTCACTTACAAGACAGCATTGAAACTCCAATCTAAACCCGTGAGCCCAGCTTTATAGTTTAGGTTGGTTTCCAATCAGAAAACCAGCAACTCCAGTTGTTCTTCTTGTTGTTGTTGGTTTGTTTGGATTTTGCGTGGCGCGGAGTTTGTAGAAAAGTTGTTGGACTGCATTCCAATGCGCGCCTCGTTAGGTTCGTTAGGTTGCTGCTGTTGTTGTTGTTGCTGTTGCTGCATGGGGCGCTCTGTTCTATGTATGTATGTGTTTGTGTATGTTCTCTGTTTGTTGCCTTGCCTCCTGGGCTGTTGCTGTCTGGCCTTTGATTATGATTTTTCTTTGCTTTGCACTCTATTTGCACTTCTGTGAGTGTGTGTGTGTGTGAGTGTGTGTGTCTTTCCACTTTGGTATTTTCTGGGTTCTCATGTCATTCATGGAATAGACGACGCTTCTACCTTGTCAGTTCACATATGTTGCTGTGATAAGTCGCATACACGGCATTTCTTTTTAAATTAATTTTAAATTTCATTTTCAAGTTCAAATTTGCTAAGCAAATGCCGTTTTATTCAATTAAACAAATCGATTTATATTTAAGTTGAACACTGCAGTCTGCAGCCCTGGTAAGTGTTTCCATACATTATGAATGCAAATTTTTGACATCTGGCAGCACTGAATTGATTGCATTGAACTTTTGCTTGAATTTCCTGCTAAAAGCAATACATTAAAACAAAATGCCAAAGCGTTTGCATTACAATTGTTAATGGGCATGCATTCCACAATGACAACAACAACAACAACAACAAGAGCAGCTATAATTGCAAGCTTCTGCACTTTGTACTGGGCAAAAAAGAATCAACACAACAACAACGGTGCCTGTGCAATTGAAGCAAAGCAGCAGCAGCAACAGCAATAACAAAAACAACAAAAACTGTAACTTCAGCATCTCCAGCAACATCTCGAAGCTATCATCTTTGTCTGCGCTGCTCAATCTAAAGCTGCGGCCACTGCTGTTCTTGTTGTTGTTGCTCCACTTCAAAAACAATGCGCAATCTCTGCCACGACTGCGACGCGGGCGCAGCAACCCCAACCACAGCGCGTCGGGCATTTGTAATTTACAATTGCTTTTGTTTTTGCATGATTTTTTGTTTTCATTTTGCATTTGGTGTGTGCGCCTTTTTTTCTTTTTTTTTGCACTCTTTTCTTGCACCCAAGCAGCGGTGCATTTGTATGGTGGAGCCATACATACATACATATGTCTGTGTGCATGCATGTGTGGTAGTGTGTACGTGCATAGTTGTTTTTCCATTGATGGTTTTCGGTGTCTATTGCTATCCCGCTCTCGCACACGCTTGCCGACAACGCGACCATCGTCACTGCATTTATGCTGCACTGCTTTTTTTTATGCTGTGGGGCTGCTTGCGGCTGCTGCTGAGTTGTTTGACTGCATTCCATTAAAACTTTCTCACAGTCGCCGTCGCATTCGGCTAGCTGCGGCTACGAGAGCTGCCTGCCAGCACGAGTGCTTGGTACTGCCAGTCCCAGCTACATGTAGCCACCCTCCACCCACCCCCCTCTTTGCCCCTGGGGCGCCCAGTCCAGTCGTTGCCCCGTCGTGAGCTGCTGCAATTGTTTGGCGAGTTTGGCTGGTTTGTGGCTTTGGCTTGGCTTGAAATTTGGACTTTGTACACAACGTCCCGACACGGCGTTCGTTCGTGTTTGCTGCTGGCCCTGCTTGCCTCCTGTCCTCTCCTCCTCTCCTCACCCTCCCGCCTGCCTGCCAAGAAGTAAATGTCGAAAAACTGCTTACAATCTCTTTGGCTGCACATGAGAAAAACAAAAAAATAAAGAGACCACCACAACAGTTTAACGCCGATGGCAAAAGTTAAACTATCGATTTGCCTGATGCATACATACATACATATTTATCGATTGCTGTGCACAGTCGGCGATAAATATTGTCAGAGCAATTGAACTGATTATTCGGTTTATTCTTTTATAAATGTTTATATTATTGTGCATTTATTTATTGTTTTCAACTATCACGTATATTGTGAGACTGCAATCCTTGACTTTTGTTGACGCTTTGTTTCATAACGCTCTCTCTCTCTCTCTGTCGTCTTCCTCCCCTCTCTCTGTCTCTCTTTTTGAAAGTGCATTGTTAGTTGTAGTGTTAGTTTAACTACAGTATCAGTTATGTACTCATATTTTTATATATTTCCGCTTATTGCACAAAACTAGTTTCGTCACATGCGGTTTTTCATGCAAATTCTCAGAAATACACGCCATGAGTAATGCTGTTGTTGTTGCTGCTTATCAACAAACAAGCGGCGTCTGGAAAGGCGCCGTTCCATTCTCACCCACAATGTACATGTAAGTGTGTGTGTGTGTGTGTGGGCGTATAGTCCAAAGTTTCTAACCGACCGACCAGCTGTGTTGGTCGTTAAAGAGTCGATGATGCTGCTTGTTTCCCCCCCCCCCCCCCCCACTCCACTGCTTGCCACCTTCTGTGGCATCGCATCGGCGCAGTGCATTCTACACTCGAGGCATCATCTCGGTTGTAAGATTGGTTGCGTACTCTACGTACGCTACGTTTTGCGAAACACGTCGGTTCTTCAACCCTATGAGCGAGAAAACCACCCCTGTCTCTATCATCATCATTGCCTCGTTTGTTGCTCCCATGTGCGAGCGAGACAACACGAGCAGGTTTTCCCCATTTTTTCGACGGGGGATGCTGAAAGTTCGTTGATGCTGCTTCGTCAGTTGCTTGAACTGCGTTTCAGTTCAGTTCAGTCGACCAAAAAACCAACACCAGGAGTATCAGCAGTTTAAAATCTTTTCTAGATTAAAGTATTATTATTATATGTATTTTGCTTATCACGGGAAGTGTGTTTTTACTTATAATGCTGATAAAATGAAATTTATATCAAGTGTAAATGTTGCGTCAGACTTGGAAATGCCATGAATTGTGAGTTTGCTTTAATTAAATAATTATCTATCTATCAATTCCATTCAATTGTTGAATAGTAATGCTTTTTTTTGCACACGCACACTGCAGCTGCAAAAGCTTTCAAGCGCCAGTCCGAAAGCTTTCCAGACCTAAATAGTCGAGCAATACATGCACAGCAAGCAGTGCGGTCAGAACTTTGCGAGTATAAATAAGCTAGATTTAAAGAAAAAATAAATGCAGGTAAAATAATAAAAGAAAAAGGCAACTAACTATAGTTTAACCACTAATAGAAATATTGTTATTACTACTATTGTAGTACTGTAGTAATTTCTATAGTATTCTCGACTAAATTCGTAATTATCTCAACTGGAAGTGTTATTGGAAATGTGGTTGTGAGTGGGTGACTCGTTGACTCTGACTCTGAGTGAGTAGTTCAAATATAATAGCTGGCAACATTTGTGAGTCTTCCAGTTGAGGTGCAGCTATGGTGGCACGCGCTCGTCGAGAAAGTCTGGGAATGCGTGTTGCCGCCGAGGATATTAACAAAGTATAGAATAAAATTCATTTACTCACTACTCACACCTGTAATATCTTATCAGACTGATAACATAATCTTTACGTTTATTTATTTGCAGTTTGATAGACAAGGAGAAAGAACAACAAGAACAAACACAACAACAACAGCAAGCAAAGCAGTTCAAGCAACAACAGCAACAAAATGGCAAATGTAGCAACGCAATCGAGGTATATTCCACCGTGTAGGCCAACGGCGACAACAGCAACAGCAACGATACCGATACCGATCCAGGTGGATCAGGTGGACAACAACACGAGCACAACGCAGATCTTCAAGACGTGCTTTGTGAACAGAATGAACGATAAATACCATCGGGAGGACGAGCGTTTGAGGACATTCGACAGCTGGAAACTGGTGTTTCTGGACAAGAAGGACTTGGCGCTGACGGGCATGTTCTTCACCAACCAGGAGGACAAGGTCAAGTGCTATTTCTGTGAGGTGGAGATCGGTCGCTGGGAGCGCGATGATCATCCAGTGAACGAGCATCTGCGCTGGTCCCCCAACTGCCCCCTGCTGCGTCGTCGCACCACCAACAACGTGCCCATCAATCCCGATGCACTCGAGCGCGTCCTGCCGCCGATTAGCTACGACATCTGTGGCTCCAACGACTCGTCGGCGCTGGAGGTGCGCGAGCATGCCTACTCCGAGGGCCGGCAGATGAACCCGCCCACAGGGATAACATTCGCGCCAGCACTGCAGCAGGTGGTGTCCACGGCCCACTCGATGCCCATCCAGCTGCAGGGCCAGGGACAGCAGGGGGGACCATGCAGCCAACGGGCTGTGGCCAACAACGGGGGCAACTACTACCCCGAGTATCCCGAGTACGCCATCGAGACGGCGCGCCTGCGCAGCTTCGAGGACTGGCCGCGCAACATGAAGCAGAAGCCGCAGCAGCTCGCCGAGGCGGGTTTCTTCTACACGGGCGTCGGCGATCGCGTGCGATGCTTCAGCTGCGGCGGCGGCCTCAAGGACTGGGACGACAACGACGAGCCGTGGGAGCAGCACGCCCTGTGGCTAAGCCACTGTCGATTCGTCAAGCTGATCAAGGGTCAGAAGTATATCGACGATGTGGCCGCCGCCCAGGCTGCCCAGCAGCAGCAGCAGGAGGATGTCAAGCCATCGGCATCTGTCGACGAGAAGCAGAGCTCAATGCTGAGCAGTTGTCCCAGCACAGACACCGCCAGCAGTCCAGCCAGCAGCAGCAGCACATCGCCAGCTGCCTTGGCTCCCGCAGATGTTGCCGCCGAGTCTGTCAACGCTGGCGACGTCGCTCCCACAGCTGCCACTCGCATCTTCGACAAGATTGTGGCCCAGGGCGGCTCAGAGGGAGCCGTGCTGGCCAAGACCACACCCACTGTGGCCATACCGGAGGAGAAGCTGTGCAAGATCTGCTATGGCGCCGAATACAATACGGCATTCCTGCCGTGCGGCCATGTGGTGGCCTGCGCCAAGTGTGCCTCCTCCGTGACGAAGTGCCCGCTGTGCCGGAAACCCTTCACCGATGTCATGCGTGTATATTTTTCTTAAATGGCATCAGTTCTATCCGTTCACCATCTATCCCCAACGAGGCCAGCGAGGCTGCTCTTGGCCAATGTCATGTAAAAATTCCACCCGCATCGCCAACAACAACTCCACGTCCTGGCCCTCGATCGTGACGGCCAGCTGGTCTGGGCTACCCGCCAGCTGGCCGTTGCACCATAACAGAGAGAAAAGAGAAAAACATGCAAATGTCCGAGAATAGAATGTATAAAAAGAAATGATAAATGATAATGATGAAGCGAAACTACAACTATAACAAGAACTATAGTTATTACGTTAGACTCACACAATAATTCAGTTTATGCATATATGATAATATTACAAATAATATAACTATAACATTAAAGCACATTAATAATAATTATGATTATGATAATAATAATAGATACATAGATACTTATGTCTAAGTTCACACAAGTAAGTTCATCTATAGAAGTGAACTGTGTAAATTTAGCTTGTCCCTATTAATATTATAATTTTTCTATAAAACTGCATTATTTATGTATAAAATAAAACCAATAACAAAAAACAAACAAACTATAAACGAGTCTTGTTTCCATTTCCAATTACGTTCCACTGGGCGGTCTTTTCAGCCCACCATCCAACCAAACGGGCAATTAGTTGCCGACAAAGCGGAGAAGTTGAATCTCGCCCACATGACAACATGAACCGATGACGGGTTGCCGGAAGACTAAATGGATTGGATGCACTGCTTGCCTGGCGGCGTCTAACACGGGCCCCGACTAAACTCGATGATATAAACTGCTTATAGATCGACAGTCACCGTCATTCGATCGATTACTTTAGTTTATGAGCTGTAGAGTAATGCGTTCTTTTGAAATTCTTTAGGTTTTACCAGGAACTGAATTAGTCTTCAATAAAATGAATAGATAGCATTTTATGAATCAAAAAACTATACCGATATGGAATGTACTGTATGGAATGTCTTGTTGATCAGGACTTGATCTCTACACTGATTTATTATTCAGTTCAATATAATAAATACATGGTGAAAGGTTTTCATTATCCTCTGGAAATATCGTCATAAAAGTTGCATCTAAAACTGGAAATAACCACAGATTATACAATTATACAATGGGTTTAAAAATGTGTTTGCCACAGGCACAAGTGTTTTTTTTTTGTTTCACCACAAACTAACTAATTAACAATTAAATATATGTATGCATGAAATACTTGAACTTGGTTCCATTGTTCTGTATACAAAGTTTATTTTATCTACGATATTTATGCATAGCTTGAAAATAATCGCAGAAATGCGTAATTTGTATTTTGTTGAGATTTTTATCGGTTTGTTGATAAACTTGTATGACCAATTGAGGCCTTTGTTTTTTCTTATTTTAACTTTGCAAAGTTTGTGTCTGGGTCATTTCGCTAAACAAAGGAGAAAGATCACGTTTCTCAATTAGCAAGTGCTCAGGTCTTTGTTGCCTGTTATCGGTCGCTTGTTCCGCTGTTATCGAGGGTTATTTCTGGGATTATTCACTGCACACGCCTTAAAAGCAAAGTTCGTTCAACTGCTGACTGGAAATTGCAATGTGCAATGTGCAATGCATCATCATTATCATCATTATCATCATCATCATCATCATCATCAGTTTTTCAACTATGTTGGGCCTGTTGCCGGGCAAAAATGTTTTGGAATGTTCCGTGCTGGAGTCTTAAGACAGTATCTCGACATTTTCCACCACATCATCAAATAAATTTACAGTGCATTTCAATTAGTTTTGACAGCCGACGGTGCTGCATTCTGATTCTGCCAGATCCGGTTTCGGATCATAGTCACCGAGGTAGCTACTGTCGCTATCTGCGTTATCTGCGCTATTTGCAGTCGGGCATTGCGACAATCGCAGCTCGTTTGTCATCGATTGCTTACCGAAAGTTGCATCACTAGATATCTATCGACTGCTTGAGCAACTGAATGACGTTTACGCTGCGTTATCGATCGCATGTCGTTTCTTTAATAAAATTAATTATTTTTAAAAATTTAATTAAGAAACTTACAAATTCAAAAAACCAAGAAAACTATAAATTTTCTAAAATAATGAAGTTAATTTTAAAATTAATTTGGTGTCCGAAACTCTTTGCGTGGTGATGTTTAGTAAGAAATTCCTAAAATATTTGAAAAATTCAAGAATAATTCATCAAAAATTCAAGTGCTTCAAAAATAAGGAAGTTTCAAACTTAAGTCAATTTTTTAATTGGTAGCTGGACACTTTCCAAAGATGTGATTAGTAAATAAGTGATCGTTGTTATCAACTTAAATTAACTTCCAGCAGTTGAATCATTATTAATCAATGGGATTTGCCAATTGTTCAAGTATTTCATATAGCGTAGGGAGAGGAAACATCACAAATTGTGTGAAAATAACTGAAATATTCAGTATTCTCAGCATATTTGAAGCAAATCGATACCTTGATATTATGTAAATCAATGCTCTAGTTATTCCATTTTTCTATTTCATATACTCAATTCTGACCTTACGTTGCGTGTGGCGTTTAATTAACCATTAAACGAGTATCTTAATACCACAGCACATGCAAAACTTGCAGCTCCTGAAGGTCGCTATAAAACTTTTTAATTCCAATACGTGCATATGTATTATATATAATTCAAGTATCGATTGCTTTACTATATTTAGCGACTCTTTTAGTTGCCACAGAAATGACAGCCAAATAAGTTGACTATGACGAATTGCGTATTTAAATATGCAGCTGTATATGATATCATAGGTTCACATATAATTATACGTATGTATCTATTCGATGTGTGTTTCATATGATGACAGTTCCATTTTTAAATTTAACCCATATTTACAATTGATTTATAGATCGATATTATTCAAAATGTGCATTTCGAAATTCTTATATTATTTTACAGATAAAAGAAATGTGTCAAATCTAGTGACTTTAGTTAATGTGATAATCAAAAAACAACATTGTTCAGTTTTAATTTACGTCATTCTCGACATTTATGGTATCTAATGTTGATGTCGAATCTGTTTTTAGTGACATGAGCTAACCAAATAAAATAAAACAAAACAGAAATTAGCAATCGACAGTTCATGCGAACTGAAGTGAATTGTACTTTAGTGATATAGTATATTTACTGATACATGTGCATTTTATAAGCTTCGGTTCCATCATTATATGAAAATGGCCAACTGATCAAAAGCTTTTAAATTTCAAAAGTGCGCGCACTGCTTCTACTGTAAAATTAAAACTGACCTAACTGCTTGTTATGCACTGCTCTATTAAACTGCTTTAAAAATAAGCAGGGACCTGCTTGCCGTAGCTAAGCTGTTAACTGCTTGCAGTAGTTAAGTGGTTTGTGCATTGGCTAAGTGTATTGCCAATTGTTGCCAACTCTGTGAAATAAGTGAGCGCTCAAATTTGAAATTAATTATTTGAAATTTTCAAAAATCAATAAAAAAAAATTGAAAAACAATTTCAAAAAGACCACAAAATACAAAATTTTGTAAAATAATTAAGTTCAATCTAAAATTGGTTTGGTGCAATTTTCTTTTCGCGTGGCAAAGTTAGTATAAAAGGCAAAAAAAAAATGCAATAAATTCGAGAAAAAATTCAACAAAAATTCTGGTAAAATTTTCAAAATTTTACGATTTACTTAAAATTTAACGCCACGAGATTTTTTTTTGGTAATTTTATTGTAAGCTTACAAATAATTTATAATTCCTAAGAATCTCTTCTACAACAATTAATTACATAAAAAGAGTATAGAGGGGGTAACTGATGAGAAGGGGAGGGGTGGAGTCATTCAATCATTCAAACGCCAAACTAAAATACCAAGCGAGCAGAATTTAAAGCAAGCAAAACTGTTTTCTATTTCGTCCCTTTGATCTTTTTCTGCACTCCTATTGCGATAGCAGAGATTAGATTTCCAAATTTATAATGGGTCTTAATTTTGCAATAAACAAGTCAACAGCTTTTTTAAGATATTTGCAATAGCTATAGCTATTCTATAGGATCTACATATTGTGTCTTATATTAATTAAAAGTCTTTGGAATGGCTTATAATTTATTAATATAGAATAGATATTTGGTCGTAAATTGTATCAAGATAAATGTATTCTGAGGTTACAGTGCCTGTCAAAAATTTGCATACTTATTCTATTAACGACTGAGTATTTCAAGATTAATAAATTTCTGATTGGACGCTAGGAATGCCTTGTGAGCATTCACATGAATGGCCAGATCCACGAGGTTCGTATTGCTGAAATAATCCATGGCCACGACATTGGCATTGAATCCCCAGGGTCCAGTGAGCCAGAGATTAACCTTGGGATTGATGAGGGCGGCACGTTCCTTGGCCGTTAGCAATTTGTTGTTGTTGAGAGCCTGTTCGATGCTCTTCACGGCATGGAAGATCCAGCCGTCGTCCTGGACAGGAGACTCGGGCCTCTTGCTGAAGAGCAGACGCATGTAGTCCAGGGTCTGCGAGATGTTCATGTAGCTGGTGCTAAAGCGTTGCCAGGGCGGGCACAGGAGCACAGATTCTGCAAACGAATGATGTTAAATTAAAATCACACTAAAATCACAGTATTTAAAAGCCAACCGTTCTCAGGATGCGGCAGCTCCTGTGTGGGAAACAGCAGCAACACCTGTCGACCCACCAATCGCAAATCCTCGAAGCTGCGATCCGCGCAATGCTCATTGCTGGTCACATTCCGCTCGTAGGCAACGTCGCCCAGCTCCTGGCGTATCAGCTGGAAGAGGCTGCTGTAAACTTCCGGGTGCTTGTAGAATCCAATGGGGAATGAGCTAAAGTCCAGGACAACCACCTCGTTCGATAGCTCGACAAAGCGACGCACATCGCGCAGGACACCCGTCAACGGATTTATAAACATGTTCTCATTGACCACCCAGAACTTGTCGACTTCAGTGTCCTTAGAGTCCGTAGTTCTATAGCTGAAGGAGGAGACGGTGAGGAGATCAATTAAGTAAGAAAGCGTTATTATAGTATTAATTACGTTAGAATAAAAAAAAATGTAATACAAAATCACATAAATAAGTTTTCTCAGACTTTTTAAAATATCAAAAAGATGCGTCGAGAATAATCAGGTATGCCACAGAAATCTCTTTCACTTGAATTTCACGTCAATTTCATTTCTCCGTGCCACAGTCTAATCACCTGAACAATTTTGAGTGAAACGAAATCATCGCTCAATTCACTGGCATCCGATGCCATGCGAATAATGTCACATTTTTTGTCAGATTTTTTGAATTTAGAGTTGTCGAGTAACTTTTATTGTTTGCCGCGCCGATAACTTTTAAATTTTTTAAGCTATACAATATCAATTATTATATAAATAAATTGAATTCTATAAATTAAATAAGAAATAGAATAAAAATTGTTTATTCTGCAATGATAAACTTAAAAAAGTTTGTTAACAAACCCTTTGGAAATTTAATCTGAGAAGGGGCCTGACCCTAGTACGAAAAGGTTGATGAACATGCTAAAAAACCGAAATCACACGAATTTCTGTGGCACGGAGAAATTTTCGAAGTGGAATTGCTTTTCTCTGAATTCGCTTTCACTAGTGATTTCTGTGGCATACCTGAATAATTTGTTTCATTGGTTTAGGTCTTGTAATCGATTCTTCCAAAACTTGAGAAGGAAAGATGTATTCATAATTTCAAATAAATTAGACAGACTGACGGACTAGTTTATCTATTTATTTATATCATAAACACGATCACTTACCCCACGCTCAGATCTAAATAGCGTATGCCAAACACAAGCTGCGACCAGACATCAAAGTGCTGGGCCACGAGGTAATCCTTGACCAGCAGCGACTTGGTCTTGCTGTAGTTGGTTATGAAGGCGCCCGAGGCATGAGTTCCCGGAAGGAAGAGACGCTTCAATGGCATGGCAGCTGCATCCTTGAGATGCGCCAGCCAGTTGGGCTGAATCTTGAGGCAATCGATGGTCAGCAGCTCGGTGCCATTGTAACTAGCCGCATAATACGGCAGACACTTGCCCTTGGGATAATCGGTGGCAGACACCACCTGCTCCGCATCGTGACGATCCCAGCCACCCGGAAAATGCAGTTTGCCCAGCTTAAATGGCGTCTGTCGTTTGCCCGTGCGATTCTGGATGCCAGAGATGTGGACTTCCGGCGCCAAATTGGACACGGACGGATCCTCCCGATAGATGCCAATCCATTCTGGTGGGGCATAACAATCGGGTCCCCAGTTAATCTCCAGACAGGCATCGGGCAGCGTCTTTCCGGCCAACGAAATGGTCAGAAAGATCGGACAACTGGCTAAGCAGCTGTTTTAGTAATCAATTTTGGAGTTAAAACTTCAGGCTAACAGCTCACCTGAGAGTGGGGCCACAAGCAGGTGGCACTGCAACCACATCAATAGAATTTTCCTCATCTCTTATCTCCTACACTTTTCGCGTTTCTGCTTAATTCACTCCAAGTTTGTTTTCGCGTGCTGATTGTTTGGCTGCTCGCGTTGAATTAAAATTAAAGACGAGCGACGATTCGTAACCTTTGTGGCTCACTCTGCACCACTGCACCACCCCACCAGCCCCCCACTCGCCAAAATTGAGCAGAATCTCAAGCTTACTGAGCTTAGGCGCTTGCCTCATTCAATTAAGTCCAATGAATGCCGAGAGTGGGGAAATTTTAAATGGATGGAGGGGAAAATACTCTCACGACTTCAAGTCCATAATATGATCCACATATGAGCCACATTTAGAGGTTCACATTCGAAACTTACACTGGAAAAAATTCTACATTTTCTGATATATATTTTTTTGTTGTTAATTTAAATTTCTTTTCTGAGTTTTATAAAGAAATATTTTCTTAAATGAATTTAAAAGACTAGTTAATTTTCAAATAAAAATATTTTCGTTTTTATTTATAGTTGTCTGTTTTCAGATGATTTTTCTTTGTTTTTCTTGGTATTTTCTCTTTTCAGTTTAAAGTTAACAATGATTAGCTGATTATTCATCATCCATAATTTTCATCTTTTTCTTTATGAACTCCTGTTTTTTTTGCAAAGTTCTAGCTTAGGAATAATTTAAGCACAACAATTCTTAGTCTAATCTTTAACCGGTTTCTGTACAGGCTAATTACAAATTAATAGTAATAGTAATTAATTAATTATCGTATTTGAATAGTTGTAAGCATACTTAGCATTAAGTTGGATAGATTCTATACACAAATATCTATAAGTAGGTATATAAGTATTCGAGTTGTTCGTTCGCTTCATTTTGCCAGGATAATTGCATAAAAATGTACAATTAATTATTATGTTTAATTACGATTATTTTGAACGGAATGCAAGAATTTAACATACGAGTAAAGTACAAATAAATAAATAGATTTAGTTTTGTTGTTTTTGTATGTTTGTTATTTGATTTAATTTGCACAGGTACGCAATGGTGTTCTAGGCAGCTGTTTAATTAATTTCTTGAGGTAGGTAATTCGTAATTTGTAATTAACAATTTAATTTCATTAGTTTCATTGATTTTTTTTTTTGTATTTTTTGTTGTTGTTTAACTGTGGGTTTTTGAAACAGTCTAGCTTCCATTATGATAAAAAATACAGCTCCTGTCTTAGTTATATAAATTATAAATAAATTAAATTAATTACATTTAATTGCTACGTATGCTAGTTTTCCTCTTTTGTTTTCCATTAATTACACAAAAAATATTTTATAAAAAAAAAAAAACATAAAAAACAGTCTTGTGGTTGCATTTGTGTTAGTTTCTCGTTTACGCAGAAAAATGGATGCGAATGAATAAATTACGAATACGTTAACGAATACGAATTTAGATACGAGTATCTCTATAACTAATATGTATGTGTGTATGTGTGCATGGTTGTATGTATAAATAAATTCTGCTTAATTACTGGGTACTATGCGCATGTCTTTTGCTTAGGAATCGTAAGAGTATATAAAATTCCTTATAGATGATGTACTATATACAGATAGGGTGCTCGGAGAGGAGGGATGAGTAGGGTGTCGAGGGGGTTGGGGTGGCTATACAGTCTATGGCTATATCTATATACAGGCCAACTATTTACAGTACTTGCAGCTTAAATTATACAAGCTGACTTTCGGTTTCCCCTTTGCGTCTTCAGCTGACCTGTTGCGTCAGCAGATTCACCAGCTCCGTGCGATCCATATTGTTGAGCGTATGCATATCGACGCCCAGCGCGGCGGCAACGGCCTCAATGTCCAGGCCGAAGGAGGTGAGCAGCTCGAGGAAGCGCATCTCCTCGCCGGTCAGCGGATTGGTGAGCGTGGGGCACGAGTGGTTGCACTGCGGCCAGCTGCAGCGCTCGAGCAGCCGCAGGTTGCACTTCTCCGGCACGCGCGGCACGCGCGCCTGGTGGGCCTTCAACTTGGAGGCGCTGTTCGAGGCGCGTCGCTTTTGTGGCTCACCAATGGGCTGCTCCTGCTGCAGCTCCTTCTGCTGCTGCTGCTGCTGCTCCTTTTGTTGCTGCAACAACTTGCGGCGTCGCTGCTGGCGCTGCTGCTTGCGCTCCAGCTGCTGCTCGGCGGTCAGCGGTTGGCGACGTCGCTGCTTGTTGTTGTTGTTGCTGTTATTGTTCTTGTTGTTTGCTGCCTCATTCTCACGCTTGCGCTGCTGCTGCTGCTGTCGGCGGCGCTGCTTGCGTCGCTGTCGCTCCTGGCGTCGGCGCTTGCGCTCCTCGCGCTGCTCCTTGCTGAGATGATTGCGCTTGCGCTGCGCCTGCGTCGGCGTCGACGCCTGCGCCACGTTGTTCAGCTTCTGCAGACGCTGCCGATGACGCTGATGTCTTTGGTTATTGCCATTGGGATGCGCATGAGCCTGAGGATGTCCAAGCTGCACCGCCGTCGTTGGCTCCGTCGAGCGCTTCAGTTTGTCGTGTCGCTTGCGTCGCTGGCGCGTCGAGTGCTCCCAGCAACGCAGCGCGGCGGGCAGCGAGATGTCGTCGATCTTGATGTTGACCCAGTCGCGCTTCGACAGCACCGCATGGCCAATGCAGCTGGGCGCGAACACGGCACTCACATTGTCGAGGGAGGAGCGCAGGGCGCCGCCCATCTCATGTATGTAGTTCCATTGCTGGGGCGTCACCGGTGCGCCCACATTGTCGGCTCGCATCTGTGCCTCATCGAAGAGCCATTGGAACACGAACAGTGGAGCTGCAAGAGGGGAAAAGTGTGGTTAGTGACGGCGAAATATGAGAGAACATGTGAGAGAAACTCGATAGTCTACACTAATTTGATAGCTCTAGCTCTTACGGTCGCTGAGATGTAGATCTTAACTTTTCGGACAGATGAATAAGTCTACATCTACTCGGCTGTCGATGCTGATCAAGAACTTATTCACTTTAACTTTTATTTTTGATTTTTCAAATAAAAGTTACGAAATAACTCATTTTTGGAACTTTAAAAATAAAAATCAGAAATAACTCATATTTTTTATTTTTATTGAAAAAATCAGAAAAAGTGTTATTTCCCATTTTTAATAAAAAATTGAATTTTAAAGATTATTTTTTACTTTTAAATACAAATTAAAAATAAGAATTAAATTTGATTTATATCTTATAAATTGATATCGATAGTTCCGACCGAAAGAGAAATTTTTGGTGCATACAATTTTACTATAGCATATTTTCTTCACATTGATTTTTTTTAGTTGAAATTAAAACTTATAATTTTTTTTTCAAAAACTTAAAAAATTAGAGTTATTTTTGTAAAATAAATTATTTTTAATTATTAAAATTAATTTATATTAGCTATTATTTGCAGTCCCTGGAAATTAGCATTTATAACTCTTATTTGCAGTCCCTGAGATATACACTTCTGGCTTCATTCCTCCTTTATTTTGAAATTCAACATATTTTACGAAGATCTCAACTTACTTTTCAGTGTGGGATACAGACGATAGCCAAAGTAGCAACGCCAGGGCTCTGTGGGATGTGCCTTGGTGCAGTCCTCGGGCAGTAAGCCCTGCCAGAGCTTCCAGCCCAGACGCACTGCCTCACTGGATGCCACAGCTGCCGGCGTATAGGGTTCCCTGTCCAGAAACCAGCCCGAATCGCTGACTCCGCGCACCGTCACCTGCAGCTTGCGTTCGTTGACTAGAAAGTCACGCACTCGGTCCAGATTGAGCATGACACCCAGACCGCCGGCAGAGGAGCCCACCAAAAGCAACTCGCCGCCGGCAACGCGTCCCAGACCCAATGGAATCAAGTCGGCAATCACCTGGCGCAATATCAAAGCGCCCATGAAGCGCCAGCTGTTCTCCCGATCCCGCGAAGCCGGCTCGACCCGTGTGCCCGACCAGGAGTCGCTGCTGCAGTAGGGAACCAGCACATGGTTCGCATTGTGCCAATAGGGATTCTCCTCGGCATGTGGCGACAAAATGCCTCCAACTGAAAGAGAATAGGAGATATGGAAATATTAAGTTGAGGAAAAGGAGTCAGGCTTCAAGGCAAACTCACCATCTCGGGTCTCTGGCCATTGGGAGCTGGTCATCAGATGCCGCAGGCGCAGCCAACGCGCTCGGCACGAACGATTGTCGAAGCAATGCCAGCCGCCTTCCAGAAAGACGATCCACTTCTTGGAGTTGGGCTGCTTGCGCCAATAGAAGCCCGCGTGGGTCCCGTCGTTGCACGTGATGCTCTGATTGGTCAGTGCGGCACGCTTCAGGGATCGACTGTGATCGTTTTTGGCATCACCAACTGCTGGATGCATTACCATATATTTGCGTTGTATCAGATTGTTGCTGCTGACGGTATTGATGTTGCTGTTGGCAACGTTGCTGCTGCTGCTGCTGCCATCTAATGGCAGTGAATTGGCATTGGCTCCAGCTGCAGCCTCTGCCTCCGCCTCCGCCTGCTCATGCTCCAGTTCCAGCTCCAGTTGCGTTGCTGCCACGCCAAGAGCTTCCAAGTTGTCGCTGCTGTTGCTGTTGCTGCTGCTGCTGTTAATGCTGTTGCTGCTGGCGTTGTGCGGCAACACACTGAGCACTAGCAGCAACAATAACGCCGACAGCGATAGCGACAGCGTAAACTGACGTCGCAGTTGCGTCGTCGTTGACGTCGACGTCGATGCCTGTAAAAAAGAGAGAGTAAACAATTAATAAATGATAAAAGTTTAGAATCGACTTATTTATTTATTTAAAATATTGAAGAAAAGGCCAAAATGGATAAATCAACAACTTCTGAAATAAAAATTAAATCTTAAAACCAACAAAATTTCGAAATATTCCATGTCAAAATCGGTTGAGCCTTAATGTAGCTACACACATTTGAAATTTAAAAAGTTTAAAAATATTGAAAAGTTGGCAAATTTTTATTTTTCTGATTTATATAACATAATATACTGATTTAATACTATATAACCATTAATTGTTAAGCTTTATGTCTTGAAGTGAGAGAGGCAGAGGATTGACCTAACTTTTAACTACACTCTCTCCCCTAACTATTTATTTCTCTTTAATTTTGTCGCTCTCAAAACTCATTCACAACTTTTTGTTGTTGTCAACGTAATAACAACGTGCGCGATTGCTATCTCACTTTCTCACTCTCTGTGTCTCTCTTTCTGTCTTGGTGCTGCTGCCTGTTGCTCTTGTGGTTTTCTGTTATTGTTATTGTTTTTGTTCTTGTTGTTACCTTTGTATTTTGGCGGAAAAACTTGCTTTGATCAAAATGCGAGCAAGAAGCTTTGCGATAAGATCAAAGAAATTTTTGCCGCGTATTTCGTTACGTTTTTGTTGTTGTTGTTGTTGTTGTTGTTTGTTTGTCGTAAGTTTTAGAGAGCAAAGAGAGAAAGAGAGAGAGAGAGGGAGAGAGATGAATAAAAAGATCGAGAACAAGAGAGAGTAAGAGGGAGAGAGATACAGGTAATAAAGCAAAGTATTAAGGCAAACATTGGACGAGAGAATTGTTTAGAACTTTTTATATTAATCATACGCCTCGTGGTTCCCACATATTGTCCGCATCACACAAATTCAAAACTATCACATTGTCATGGCCGTTGACGCGTGGTAATCAGCGTCGTCTTTTTGTTGTTGCTAATGCTGTAGTTGTTGTTGCTGTTGTTGTTGATGTTGTTCTTGGCTTTGAACTTAAGGTTGGTTGTGCACATCAATCAAAATGAGCAGCGGCGATTTGTTGCTGTTGTTGTTTTGATTTTACGCTATTGCCCAGCAATTTGTAAATGATACAAACTAAGCAACAACAAAACGCGTGCCGACAACAACAATCAGAACCGCAACGACAACGACAACGGCAACAACAACAACAACAACTAGTCAAGTCAAGTCAAGTCAAAGGCAACGATTTTAGTGTCTCAGTGTGTCAGTCTGTCAATTGTGTCCGCCTGTCTGCGCCGCTGTCTCTGCATAAATAACCATTCAGAAATCGTAAAGAAATCTTCAATCAATGTTTATTTTGGCTTTGAAGTTATGCCGCTGCCTCAGTCGCTGTCGCTGTCGCTGCCGCAGTCGCTGTTGCTGTCGCTGCTTCAGTCGCTGTTGCTTTTGCCGTTGCCTCTAGCAACGACAATTTGCAGACAAAATGCAAATGACACGGACAATTTGAGTGGAGGCCTACAAACAGGCAAGAACAATTATTTACACACACACACACACATAGACAATTTGGCCAGTTGCTGAGCAAGTTCGTTTCGGATTGAACTTGACCAGCGGCTGAGTAACGGTAGCTGCAAAAGCCTTAAGCTTTAAGCTATAGCTTTTAGTTGCAGCCTTAAACTGATGTTGCTCTCATTATATTTGCTGCTGTTGCTCTCTTAGAAGCAGTTGTTGTTGTTGTTGTTGTCAAGTGAGCGCCTTTCCTTCAATCTGTTCGTTTGAGTTTTGCTATCGCTGCCGTTTTGATTGCTGCCTGTCGGAGCTGCCCCCCGACAATACTTTCAAAGAGTGACGATGTGACGGCAACTGGAGGGGAGGAAGAATGGAGTGTGTGTTGCGGCACTAAGGGGCCTTCCCCCTCGCCATGACTGCCAAACAAAACTCAAGAAACCAAAAAAAAAAGAACCAAAAAAAAAACCAAAAACAAAACAAAAAACACAATTCTCTGATGTTTGCCGCTTTACAAATTGACAAGAGTTCTAACGCTAGAATTGAAGTCTACGAGGGCAGCTCGAGCAGTTTGCCTACCAAGAATTTATGATATTATGAAAAAAAACAGATATTAAGTTTAAGTTAATATCTGTAATATCATAGCATCATCTGTAATATCATTGATATCATTTTAATTAGCAAAGTATATTTAAGGATTAAAAATGAATTTAAGTATTAGTTAGGAAAATAGTTTTAAGATATAAACACCAGTAAAAGTTGTGACAATATAGAAAGAAAATAATATAAATTAAGTATCCAAAAAAAATTAAAAAAAATAACAATCATTTTTGGTATGACAATGATACTTTACTTTTGTTTCAATATTATGTTTCCATTTCTCACTTACTTGTTGCTAATTTTTCTTGTGTAAAGTATTTGCCAACTTTTGAATCGGCCCTCGCTTATTGACATGCTTGACGATTTATTTTGGGCTGCGCCTACGATCTTCTAATGTCAACCACGACCCACCAAAAACCAAATTACGTGTGTGCGCGGATTTACGCTTGAGTAAACAAAACGCGTGCCCACACTGACACACACACACACGCACACACACATCTATATACAGGCACACACACTCAATGAAACTCACAGACACACACTGAGATAGAGATACTTAGATTTGAGCGTACGTTGCACTTGTTGTTTACCTGTTAAGAGAAAAAACGGCAGCGCCGACAACATCCACAACAACAGCAACAACAACAACCACATCAGGCAGCTGCTGCTCTGTCGCTGTCGTTGTCGTCGTCGGCTCCGCCAAAGGAAAAAATGTTCACAAGCGCCGCTTAATTACCCTATATAGCGTCTTAAGTTGCGCTATTAATTGCGGGCACTGCTTATTAATATTTTGCTTTTGGCTGTTGTTGCTTTATTTTCCGATTTCTTGCGGCCAGCAACGCCGACAAAGGCGCCGTCTCCCTACCTCTCTCTCTCTCTCTATCTCTATCCATCTCTATCTCTCTCTGTCTCTGTCTCTATCTCTCTAGCTGCGTTTAGGCGTCTGCTGTGTCTGGGGGCTGGCTGGCTGGCAGCCAACTACTTGTCGCGACGATTAAATTGTCAGTTTTTATTAATTGCTGCAAATAGTCAAGTGCCGCTGTCGCTGCCTCAGCCTCAGCCTCTGTTACTGCCTCTGCCTCTGCCTCCGTCTCAGTCGCAGTCACTGGCGCTAAGCGTTTACCACTTTTTTTCTCTCATTTTCTCATTCATTTTATTTTTATATTTTTTTTTATTAAAATTAAGCATACGCCCTGTGGTGACTTGAATTGATTTGATTTGATTGTATGCGGCATTTCAACTTTTAATTATAATGCACTTGGACTTGTGCACTTCATTTTTTATTCTATGCAATTTATAAAAAATTTAAAAAATATTTTGTCACTTAGATTTGCAAACGATTAATGGCTTATAATTATTTATGAACTCTGAAGAGTGTGTTGGTCTGTGTGTTTACGCAAATTAATTGATTTAAATGCGAAATTTAATTGATCAATCTATAGATTTATTTATAGATAAGCCTGAGAATTAATGCGCTGATTGAAAATGTGATGCAAAAATTAAAGCAAATAAAAATTAATTGATTACAGTTAAGTATTAACAAAGCTTCAAACTTTGTAAACTCATATAGTTTATTTAAAGCTAAGTGCATTTTCTTTACCGTTTACAAATCATACATATTCCAAGACACAAACACACACACTCTTACGCACACAGATACACACAGTGACAGTAAAAAGCGCAACATAATCAATAACGACCTTGTCAAATCAAAGGAACCGAGCACCGACTGCAACCTGCGGTGAGTTGAGTCGTCGAGTAAAGGGGGCGGCGATGTCGAGGGGAGTGGCACAAGGTGGTTTTGTTTTGCCATTCTGTCTTCTCTTAACTCAGCTCATTAGCTACTCCAAAAATAACAACTACACTAACTCTCTCTCTTTCTCTCTCTCTCAACGTCTTATCGCAAACGCTTCAATAAATATCGGGCCAGGCATAAATAAACTTCCGTTGCTGTTGTTTTGTTGTTGTTGTTTATGTTTGTTGTGTTTTTGTTTGATTTGCATGCGTCGACGTCGAAGCGTTTATAAAGAGAGCGCGCGTAAAGTACAAAAACAATAACAACAGTTGTATTTGAAAGGAAGCCGGGAAACCAGCAGCGAATATTTTAGAATGTTTATCAACTTAAGACTTAAACCGCTTGAAAATTGTAAATAAAAACTCAATGCAATGGCAGTGCAATAAATCGGGGGTACCACAAAAATCGCTTTCGCTTGAATTTCACTTAAATTTCATCCAAATTTCATACAAATTTAAGTGAAATTCAAGCGAAAGCGATTTCTGTGGCACCCCAGAATGTCTTTGGATTAGGCAAACCTTTATTAAAAGGCTTGTTCAACAAATCTCTAATCTCTTGAATAAAATGAAATTAATTTTGAATTAATTATAAGGCATAAGAACATTATAGATTAAATTATTTATTGTATGAAATCAATCAATAACAATTGGAAATAAATTTATTTCATTCTTATTATGAGACTCCGAAACTATTTCTGAAAAATAAAATTATTTTGCTTTCAGGATAACCAGGATTTTTAAAAACAATTGTCATCAATATTCCAAAAGATTTATGTAACACTACTGACTATCTTATCCAATTTAAGCTAACTTGGCGAACTTTTATTAAATCTTTGTTAAGGCATTTCATCTAAAATAAGATGAATGTGTTGGGTTTTAAAATGGTTGTTGTGGTCTTTTGGCTTGTAAGTGCAATTGCACAGCGTTTAGGACTACTTTATGTAACCCTACCTTACTATGCCTTTTATTGCTCTATCCCGCTCTGGCTTTCCCGCCCTGTTCTTTTTTCTGCCTGCGAGGCATACATAAAATACACCTGTTTGCAGCAATTTAATACTTTGTATAGCAGGGAAATAACGCGACGGCTGTTGTTGCTGTTGTTGCTGCTGCTGTGGCTACTGCAATGCCACGCAGGTAATTCGGAAGCAGCCTCAAATGAAGCCGCAAGCAGCGACAGCGGCAACTGGTAACTGGCAGCGGGCAACAACAAAAGCAATGCCGCGGCCTAAAACATGTAGCCAAGTGCCAGCAGGCAGCGTTATTAGACCGGACCCCGTCTACAACTGGCTGTATCTGTATCTGTATGTGTGCGTGTGTTGGCTGTGTATCTTTGTATCTGTGGGATGTGCGCACGTCTGCCGAGCGTCGACGCTGATCGCTTTTTACTCCGAGCGCGCTAAACCCGTGCCGTTTTCGGCTTTGTACTTTGCCGCCCCATTGGACCGTTGCTCTTTGCGGCATGTTGCAAAGCAGATCGCAGAGCAGGCAACCAGTTCAGTCCGTAGTAAGTATTAAAAACCCAAAGGCACTCGTCGCACTCATTGATCTTAACTTTGAAAACAGTAGCAACTACTACGACTACTACGAATACGAATACGAGTACGAGTACGAGTTTCAGCTTGAGTCTGAACTCGACTCAACTGAAGCTGAACTCAACTGAAAACCTGGGGATCTGGGACTCTTCAAGCTGGGATGTGGTTGAGGTTTGGCGACTGAGGCTTCAAAGTGGAGTGCACACGAAAGCGGCTTGCACTTTGTTGTTGTTGTTGTTGCTGTTGTTGTTGTTGTTGCTGATGAGGGTTTTTGGTTAGCTATACTTAAAATGAGTCTCGTTCTGTGTCGGCCTTTTGGCTTTGTTTTGTTTTCTTTCTCTTCTTATTTTTTTGAGCCTTTTTTTTGTGACTTTTTGCTCACGCAGGCAAATTTAATCTCATTTTTTAATGCCCTTGCAAAGGATTTTCAAATTGATTTCGATTTCTGCGATATGCTAATGTCGTAAATAAAGCTGTAGGGTTTCTTCTCTTCTGTCGCTTCTTTTCTCAAATTTTTTGTTTTTGATTTTTTTTTCGGTCAACTGGGACTGGGGCTTAAGTCGGAAGCTATTAATTTTAATTGACGTGCTACTGTTTTTGCGTCCCTCATTTGAGTTGTTGTTGTTGTTGCTTGCGGCAACTTTTGATATTTTGCGTCGTTGTTGTTGTTGTTGTTGTTTTTGTGAGGCACACAGTAGCCTCAGCTTAGCCAATAAATTCAGTATTTAAACTCACCTGCTTGTGTGTGTTGTTGTTGCTGTTGTTTTTTTTAATCCATTTATTTGTAGCTGCTGCCATGGCTTCTATGTGGTTTATTAATAATATGTTAACTGCTATTTATAGATACTTTTAGCTTGACTTGGCTCTGTGAGTTGTTCAGCACTGTTTGATATCAATGCACATTTTGCAGCACTGCATGCTTGTTTCTGCACATTGTTAAACACTTTTTACACACATGTATATATGCTTTTATTTATATATATGTATATATTTTAAAATATATTTATTCTTCACTTGGCCCGTTTCACACGACGATTTAACTGAGACTGAGAATGAGACTTTTACTGAGGGAAGAAGACACACGTCCGCACACGTCGAATTCTCGAAACGGAATGAAATTTTTACCTTGCCTTGTTGTCGCTCTTTGCCAGCGTCGCCGTTAACGTCGCAGCTGACGTCGCCGTCGCTGTGAGCGTCGCTGCCGGCAGCATAAAACGGTTGCGTTGCTCACGTGCGCGTTGCTCTCTCTCTCTCTCTGTCTCTCGTTATTTCTCTCGCGCTCTCTTGCTCATTGTCGCTTGGCGCGCTCGGCTTGAACTTCGGTTTTGTTTAGAATACGCAAAATAATAACAAAACTAATAATAAACTGCAAGGCAATGCAATTTGAAAGAATTATGCGCGTCGCTCTCTCTCTCTCTCCCTTTACTCCCTCTCCCTCTCCCTGTCTATCTGCTGACGCTGGCAGCGACGTTGGCTACTTGTTAATAATCGTCTTACGATTATGGCCGCTTTTATCAGCGCCTTTGATCTGCTTAATCGAAAGCCGAAATGGCTTCTGGTTTTCGCTTCGGTTTTTTCATATATTTTTTTTTGCTATTCGGCTTTTTGTTTCGGCTTTGTCGCTTCGCCATTTTTGATCGCTTCGTCGCCCGCGTTCGTTGCCTAAGTCTTTTGTTTTGCTCGCACTTTAATTCACATTTAATGCTAATTTAATGTAATTGCAATTTTGAATGCAGTTATGCTACGCTCCCCGCTCTCATCTCAACTTATACCTTGTCCTCAGCTCCTTTAGCCCCAAAATACGCGTAATTCGCTCATCGCATATTTTTATTTCTTTTAATGCGCCGCATTTTTGTGTTTTATGATCGCGCGGCATTTCTTGGAATGAGTCTCGGCTCGATGTGGCCCTGGAATATCACTGCGGACGGCAGTCCGCGCTAGTGACGAAAGCAGCACGAAGGGTGCGAAGGCGACTAGCATATATACACAGGAAGAATGGAAGATTTGCTATGACTGTCCGATCAGGTCGAGTTATATACCGATCGAAAGGTATCAACCTAACTTACAAATGTGCATACTAAGACTTTTAAAAACTCACCTGGTTCGTGAGATAAACAGGTGTAAGTGGGAGGGAAAAATTTAAATTATTGGAGCTAATGGGGCCGTTGGAGCCTTTTTGAATTTTCGATGAATTTTTTACAATTCTCATCAAAAATACGCGTCGAATGACACCTCGATCATCAAAATCCGATCACTGGTTCAGAAGATAATTGATTTTGAAATTTTTGGTGCCCTTCTCAAAACGAGATGAAAAGTCAGTTTGTCTGTTTGTTTGTTTGTCTGTTTGTCTGTTTGTCTGTTTGTTTGTTTGTTAGGATCAAATCGTTGTTTTAGCTTAAAAGTTTGAATGAGGACTTGTTCCCGCTCAAAAATCTAGAAACGTTTGTTCTACGACTTTTTCGAAAAAAGCTAGTTTAGCGGGAAATCGCTAAAAACCGCTAAAATTAAAACCCTTATAGCAGTCAAACGATAAAAGCTACAGATGCGATCTATATATCGTTGAAAAGGTATTTTGAAGGGCTGTTATGCATACCTTTTAACTTTTTTCTAAAGTACATAGGTAAATTGCTACAGGTGACATAAGGTATTTTCCCCACGTTTTGGCGGTTTTTGAGAAAACGCCGCTAACGATTTTTTTTAAATTTCAATATGTTTTAGTTTGTAAAATTTCGCGTTGTTTGATATATGACACAAAAAATTGTACCGATAGGTTTGGAAGATATAACCTATTAACTGAATTTATACGTTTTACTTTGAATTGGAATAGGGCAGCAGCAACAAAGTGTCATAGCAGCCAGTTTGATTGTTTGGATAGCTTAAATGTTTGAATGAGGACTTGTTCCTGTTCAAAAATCTAGAAACGTTTGCTCTACGACTTTTGCGAAAAATCGCTAGTTTAGCGGGAAATCGCTAAAAACCGCTAAAATTGAAACCACCATAGCATCCAAACGATAGAAGCTACAGATGCGATCTATATATCGTTGAAAAGGTATTTCGAAGGGCTTTTTGCACTGCTTGCAGCGTAATGCGGAAATTACCTGTTAGCTGAATACATACATTCCCAGAGTTTAAGAGTGCTGATAGCTTTTGCGCTGGGCATGTGTGTTTGTAAAGGGGACCAGTGTTGCCAGACAATTTGCTTTAGCTTGTACAAACAATAATCAAAGTTGACAAAGCTATACTGTCAAAAAATATTGCAATTTCAAAATTTCTGAGGTCTTATTCAAAAATTTCTGATATCCCACAAAAAAACCTCTTTACGAGGTAAAAGTCTAGTGACGAAAACATTTTCATGCCCCAAAATTTCTGATATCCAGTTTTGTGACGAATAATATTAAGTTTTACATATAAATTATTTTAAGCAAAATTTTTGCATTCGGCACTGCGCAAAACAGTGAGTGAGTTTTATTTGGTATGAAGAATTGATACATTTTAGCGCAATGTGCCGAGTGCCAAAATTTTGCTTAAAATAATTTATATGTAAAACTTAATATTATTCGTCACAAAACTGGATATCAGAAATTTTGGGGCATGAAAATGTTTTCGTCACTAGACTTTTACCTCGTAAAGAGGTTTTTTTTGTGGGATACGCATATACTCGTACATTTGTGGAATATGTGGGACGGCAGCTTAAGCACATAAAATCTCAATAAAGTAGTCAGACCCGACTCTTTATCTAATTGTAAATCTAAAAAAAAAAAAATAAAAAAAATATATATACATATGAATAAAATACGAAAATACTTTTAATTCCCATACGAAATTGCCAAGAGAAATCATTTTAGCTTATGAAATGTTGTATATCTTTAATTTAATTTTAATTTTTTATTTTCATTCGATCTGTCGACAGAAGGGACTATTGGCCCTTTTAATGGTAGGCATTTTCATTTCCATTTCTATACGAAATTCAATTAATGACCGATCATTAAAAACAACAAATACATGTATCTTTTGGCTTTGATATTTCGCCGTTGCCGAAATCGAATTATTTCAATCTTTTACGATCTTTCAACGCCGCATACTTGATTTTAACTGCCCACCGAATAGGCAGGTCATAAAATTGTATTTTGCAAAGCGACTAAATGGATTTTTTTCTCTCTTCCCCAGTTGATAGAGAAATTTGTAGGCCTACAGGGAAATAAAAATAAAAACAAATACAAAAATAAGAAACAACGACAACAAAATGCTGTCGGCAACTTGAAAGTGAGAATTGGAAAGGCGCTGCAATAATTTTGCATTAAGTACGAGTTGGTACTCGTTGCGAGTACGCAATTATTATGCGGCGACATCTCTGGAGATTATTGGATGCTCGCATTGCTCATACGCACCGTGGTGGCACTTGTTGCTGTTCCTGTTGCCGCTGCTGCTGCTGCGCTGCTGTTGCCGTTGTAGTTGCATTGGGGGCAATTAAAACGCCGCTGGACAGCACGCGATGAATGCCCATAAACATTTAACGCGCAATCAGCAGGGAGTATGCTGTAGAAGGAGGAGATAGGAAAGAGCAGGGGTAGAGATGGGGGCGGGGGAGTGGTTAGGGCTGTAACTCTTGTTGCAACAATTACAAGACTCGCACACGACTTGCACACAATTTGAAAGCCGAGCATAATGATGTCTTTGGCTCACTGAGAGTATGATCATCATCAGCATTATCATCATGTTGGTGATGATGAGCAACGAGTGCTACTTTTGCTGAACAACAACAACAACAACAGCAGCAAGAGAAACAGATGATCGCAGTTGCGTTGAGTTTGAGTTGGAGTTGGAGTTTGAGGTTGCGGGGACATGGACATTCATTTCGCTTAAGCGCACTAACCGGTCGGTGTCTTTGATCCTGGCATTCTATTGTTCCGTTTCAAAGGCCACTATTATGTAAACAATCGGCAGCTTTGATCTTGGCCGCATCAAAGTGTTGCCGCCACCTTTCATCTTTGCCGCATTGCCCAGCGACGCCAGCAGCAGCAGAAGCAGCAGCAGCAGCAACAGCAGCAGCAACTGATGATCATTATGATGTTGATGATGCTCATAATGTGGATGAAGAAGCGGACACTGCGTAGTTAAAGCTGCTGCTGCCACTGAGCCATATAATTTCGCATGCTAGGCCAGAACACCTGGAGCCGTCGTATAGTTGCTGCGGCCGATGTTGCTGCTGGCATCATAACTTTCAGCATAATCTTCAAAGTCAGAGTTGCCGCAGTCGCAGCGCTTGACATCAATCGTGTCTCAGTGCGCCTGTTCTCCCTCTCTTGCTGTCTCTCTCCCTCTCCCTCTCTCTCTCTCTCTGTCTCTCTAATCTCTCAACAGATGTGCACAGGTCGCGCTCGATAAGCAATTAAAATGTTCAGTCAATGCTGCACAACTTTATTAACGGGTCACCAGAGCCAGAGTTACGGTAACGGCCTTTGATCCTTATGCGGGCATCCCGCAGCATAAAATGTTGCTGCTGATGCTGCTGCTGATGTTGTTGTTGCTGTTTTCGATGTTGCTGTTGCAGCTGCCAGTTGTTGCTCGTTTTGCAACATACACGGCAACAATGTCTGGTGGGAAAAGCAACAGGTGCTACAGATCAACATCCAGCTATGCAGCCCTCCAGCTCAAAACATCTCTTACCCTCTCTCTCCCCCTCACTCACTCTCTCTCCCTCTCTCTCTCTCTTTCTTGTTTCAGCAGATCTGCAACTCTAATTTCAGCAGATTATCATCATAATTGCATTGCTCTCGTTTGCAGTTGCTGTCAGTGTTGCCAATGTTGCTATTTCACAGATAATAAAAATGTAAATTTATTGGAATTTAGCATGAAAACTATTTATGTTTAAATACTACTAATAATACTACTTATTAATATGAATTATCCAGTGGCACTCCGCTCTACAGTGACCAACATATCTTATACAGATTTCAACTCAGATAACAGCTATTTAATATTTGTTTTTATTTATTTTTTTTTAAGAAACATATTGTATGTTTTATTTTAATTATTTATGCTAAAACATTATTTTAAGAAAACTATTCAAATAACTTTCTTCTTTTAAAATCCTTTGAAAATAATTAAAATATATTTATAAAATATTTAAATTAGAAAAGTTGATTTATGTTTTACTTTTATACAACTTAATAATTATAATTTAATTCTACAAAATATTGCTACATGATCAAATTATCAGTTGCAGATCATCTATGATAGATATTTTTAATTTGATAAACTTTTCGAATTACAAATTTACTTATAATGCTTAAGAGTAAGAAATTATATTCCTAACGAATTTCGAGTGATTTTGTCTTTGAAAATTATAAAAAATTTAATGCAAGTTGGCAGCTCTGTGCTTTGGTCAAACATAAAGTTGGCAACGCAAACGACTTGCAGAGTATTTTGTACAGGAGGGGGCAAGTGGGAAGAGAGAGAAGGAGGGTCAGATGTATTTTGGGGCATTTGGGAGTTAGCTTGATTGCGTTGTCCCTCTCTCGCTCTCTGGCTCTCTCACTCTGATTGTCTCTCTCGCTCTCTGTGAGTCTGTGACTCTTGCGTCTGCTCTCCACGCTCCAAGCTCCACGCTCGCTGCGACTCACTTGGCGGCAAATTGCTGTTGCATGGCCGACGACGACGACGACGACGCGACGTCGCTGGCGTCGGCAAAACAACAAAGCGGAATCTCTGCATTGGGCACACGCCATTCCCAACATCAAAGCGCGCCGACCGAGGCACAGATTTCTGAGGCTGCCGCCACCGTTGGGGCAGCAGCAGCAGCAGCGGCAACAACAACAACAACTGTTGCTGCTGCTCATTTGTGTTTTGAGGCGCATTGTGCGACGCGCGTGTTAAGTGGACTGTGAATATGAAAGGAAAGTTCGAAGTAAGAATATATATATATAAATATATAAAAAAAAAAAACAACTTTTGCCGCCAAATAAATGCAGACAAAACAAGACGAGGCAGCTCCTGCAGCTCCTTCTACTGTCCAGTGTTGTTGTTGCTGTTGTTGTTGTTGTGTCTACCTCCTTTCGCCTTGCGTCTCTGGTTCTTAATCAAGAAACGCATCGGCGGCGTATCACAGTAGCACTTTAAACGTAAATTGCTTTTAACATGGTTATTACAATCTTAACGTTTGTCTGGCCACGAAGCACTTGAGGCAGCAGCAACCTGTTGCCAGTTGCCAGTTGTTGTTGCTGTTGTTGCTGCTGCTGCTGCTGCATGCAGTTATTGTTGCTGGCAGCAATAGAAGTCAATGTTGCTGGCTTTGTAGGTTTCGTTTCGTTTGTGCCCGTTAGCTTGGCCAACGTTTCGATCATCATCGGTCTCTGTCTTGCCCTCTCTGTCTCTCTTTTGTCTTTGCCGTTTTTCTCTCTGTCTGGGTCTGCGTTTCATTTGGAAGATTGTTGTAATTATGATTGCGCGATTATGATTGGATTAGTTGTCGGTAGCTTTTTGCTTTAAGTTCGCCTTAATCGAAATTGTTTTGTGGCGGAAATGAGCCAAATGCCAGGCCAGCTGCTAATTAGTTAACGCGCTGGCCAACTAAACCAACCGCAACTAGAAGCAGGCAACAGGCAATTCAAGCAGATCAAAAGGGCAGGCCGCAGGATTAAGCCAAGTGAGCCTTTTTTCTCAGTTACCAACTCTGTTGCGGCTCTGGGCGATAATCTTGCATTTAAATATTTCGCTGGAAAACACGCAAAATCCGCTGACTTGTCACACCTTGTGGCCAGGTAAGTTCACACAACAACAACGACAACTGCAACTGCATCCAGCAGCAACAGCAGTAACAAACTGTGGCCTTGTGAGTATGTGTGAGTGTGTGAGTGTGAGTATAAGTGTCAGGTGATCAAAGTGCGAGCCGCTGATTAAAAAGGGGGAATTTGTCGCCCTTCTTATGCCCTGGGAATTGAAAATGTAACAGTTGGGTATGTGAAACTAAAACTATAACAAATATAAGTACTTGTTATGTTTGTTAAGTTGAAAACTATATAAAATTCAATTTACAACATGGCATAACAGGCTTTTTATATATTAAAAACAAAAAATTGTTCATGACATTTGCTGAAACATAAATAAGGAGATAGAAGATTGAATCTATTCACTCTATATAATCTAAATCACTATATTTGCCTAATCTACTGGGTATCTTTCAGTCAGTTCTATAGTTCTAAATTTTATTATGCGATACATTTATCTCAGATACTATTATTAAAACTAAAATCACAGCTTACAAAAGTTTTCTATACATTGTAGGGTATCTAGCTGTACATCAGTGACAAATAGCGCTCTTTGGCTTGTAGCTGCAACATAAGTATTTAATTTCAGGTAAATTTGTAAGATAAATAATTGTCGCTTACCTGACGCGTCGCGCTTCAAAGAACTTCATTGTGTTTTGCATATGCAGCGCATCATCCATTGTAACCGTGTATGACTGTATATGCGTGTGTGTGTTCGAGAACTTTGGCCAAAAGGACCTTCAAAAGGACCGACTGGGTGTGTGTTTATGATTGTGTGTGTGTGTAGATTATGGACAACTGCAACGCTCGACGGGCAACGGCAACGGCGACAACGAGCGGCATTGTTATCATCACTGTGGGCCTTTTGTAATGTCTCATGCTGGGAATGGATCACAACAGCGGGACATGGACGATCAATAACGCTCGGCCGCATACTTTTGATGTTGACTGTAAGTCGTCGCTTTGGGCTTGTGCTGCATCAAATTTAGGTGGAACTGGTAACTGTACGCGTGTGTTCCTTCCTCCCTATGTGTGTGTGCGTGTGTTCGATGCTGTCAAAACACTCAGAATATGCCACACACGGTGAGCATCAGTGTGTTTTTTCTGATTTTATTTTACTTTAGTTTATGTTTTTCTTATAACATATATATTTTTCAGAGCAGATTGAAACTTCACTCGTCGCATGATGACGAATCGGAAATGGTTCCCGATGCGGCAACAGAATTGATAATCAATAAGCCGAGAAATGTAAGACCTTTTACACGAACCGAAAAAGAGACGAGACGTAGATGTCGGCCAGGATTGAGACGGAGATTGAGACAGAGACTGAGACAGAGGATTGGGTCTCCCTCTGTGCGCTCATCAAATTGTGCCAAGATTTACGAGGCCCTTGATTGAGTTTTCTTGTGCTACGGCAAACTTCAGACAGGACCACCGCACTTAACTCCGAGATGTTGCAAGAGATCTCTGACCTGAAATCTGGTAGATGCAAGATTTCCGGAAACATTGCCTGCTGTCTTTGTGGCAGCCAGAGTCACAGCCAGAGTCACAGCCAAAGTCACAGCATATTGACAACACGCGCTCTTCCTTACAGGATGACAAATTGTGATCTGATATTGAAACATCTTGATTGAAAGCTTGAACATGTGGTAACCCTTATGTAGTCAGACATACTGGACTAATAAATCAGTAAACATTTCTTTATGAATCTATTTGTTAACCGAATTTGGAACGATTCGTCAAAGCTCAAGACATTTTAACAATGCTAATCTGAAAATTAAAATACGACTTAAGATGGTGAATGCATTATTCCACTTTATTGGCACAATAACATAACTAAGCTGGCGAATGTTTATTTCCAATCGTAATAGGAATTGTTAATAAGGAAAACAGCGCCAAGCAGCAGAGCCTTTTTCTCCACATCCAAATGCAGTGGAAAGCTTAAGCTGAAGTAATTGCAACCTGAAAACCAGGTCCGGTGGGGACCAAACCAATGTTTGTTTATCATGCCAATAAGTTGGTCGTTTGTATTGAAAATGTGCATGGTCACATTACCGAAGCAGTAACAGCTTGGACCTTCAATATTGAAAATAACAGTGTCAACCGTGTTCTTGACTTGAAATCTGGGTTTTGTGAAAGATAAAACCTCCTCCACAGTTCCAATAACGTGGCCAGGCGGGGCCGACACCTCAACCATGTCCCTGCAGGAGGGAAAGCAACAGAGCCAACTACAGCGATCCGGACAAGTAATTTGCATAACTTCATTGTTGAATTGGTCCAATAATTTGATTTTATCATCGGTGGTAATGTTAATTTTCTCATTTGCAATGTAAACATTCTCGCCCAATACATTCTTCACTTTATATCTATAGTCAACTGCAACGTTTTGGAGTAAGATCACCTTGGACTTCTGCGACACCAACAATTCGTCAAGAACGGTTAGACACTCTAGGCCCCGTGGGGCAGGTCTGGGGCGATCTCCCTGCCGATCTGAAGCTGGAACGCCCATCCATCGCTCACGGCTAGTAGAATTTTGCATCTCTTTTGTTTCATTTATAGGTAAAAAAAATATATAACCATCGGTATAGCAAGCAAAAGCATAGCTCTATGTCAAGACTGACATTTGTTGTGCTCTAAAATTTCTTTTTGATTGATTTCTTATTAATATGTAGCATTTTGACGTAAAACACATAAAAAAAATCAAGAAATATAAATAATTATATTGTATCTGGTCTATGAAATATCATGAATGCAACAAAAACTTTTACAACGGAAGAATCAATATTTTAATATTTTTATTAATTGAACAAATATACTCGCAGATAAGATAGATTTAAGGCTGCAAGATCGATTTAACCTTTAACATGTAAACAGCTCGCATCATGTTGACATTGGCTGTCAAGCAATATTGAATCGAAAGTGACTTTCAATATCCGCCGTAAACAGCTGAGTACAGTAAATAAGAATAGCAGCTGTTTCCTCTACTGTTTGATCAAGTTTCTATCACAGTTCAAAGACTGTTATATAAGCTCAGTTGTCAAGTCTAAGTCTAAGCACTCAATGCAATGCGTTTGATAATACTTTTTGGTCTGCTCAGCTGCGTTTTGCTGGTCGATTCTCAGGACTACGGCAGTTATCCTGATTATCCTGACTACGAGCTCACCACACTAGCGACAACAACAACAACAACCACCACTGCGACTGACACGGAGAGAAGCACAATCAATCCGACGCAAAGATATCTTAGATTGCTTCGTGTTTTGAGGATCCGAAACCGGCGACAGCTACGCCGACTGCGACGTTTGCGTCGGCGGCAGCGCAGGCGTCAGCAGCAAGCGGGAAAATAGGATGAGGCATTGCGAAATCTCATAACTTAAAAGTTGGGTAGAAAATGATTCCCAATTCTTATTCTAATAGAACATTTTAATTAATATAAATAAATAAGATATTTTCATACTTAAAAAATTATATACTATACTGGCCAAAAGAGATATTAGAGATAAATTTACATCGTCACAAAATTGGATGTCAGAAATTCTGGGGCATGGGTATGTTTTCGTCACTAGATTTTTAACTCGTAAGAGGTTTTTTTTTTGGAAGATATCTATACTTTTTGCAGAACGAACATTTTCTTATGTGGTGAGTTTTGTGGTATGCTTTGTTGCCGTCCTTTTAGTTGAGGTAGGACCTCCACTGCTCCCCGTTAAATACAGCGTATAAGCGTAAGTATAGCCTTTCTGCCAGTGATTATTTCCATGGCAGCCATATGATATAGGGTGCCCATTTAGCCAGGTTGCATTGTTGTTTATGGGATGACAAATTGCGCTGATATCGCAACATGTTGATTGAACGCACACGCGGAATCATTGTAAGCTCAGGCACAGAAGAACGGACAAGGAGTGTGGAGGGAGTAGGAATCCTCCGCAGTTATGGTTGTGCTTTTGGGTAGCATTCTTATTCCCATACCCGTACTACAGTGCCTGTTCCCATTCTTGTTCTGTGCGCGTGCTCACTCGCTGAGGCTCGAGGCTGGAGCTCGACTTGAGATCCGAGTGGCGCAACGGGCGCGGGTTTCGTTTCGTTTCGTTTTTTTACACAATGCAGCGCAGCGGCCGCAAGAAAACCCAAGGAAATAAAGAAATAAATAAAACAGGCAACAGCATAAAAAGAATAAAAACACAAAAACACAAAGAAGAATCGAGATGCCGACAAAGTAATAAACCAATTAGGACATCAAAGTGTTCAACCGACAGCAGCAGAGGCAGCAACAGAGGCAGCAGCAGCGACAGCAGCAGCAGCAGAGGCAGCAACAGAGGCAGCAGCAGAGGTAGCAGCAGCAGCAGCGACAGCGACAGATGCAGAGATCCAAGAGATTCGCGCTGATCCGACTTTGATTCTAAGCTACAAAACGCAACCTACATATGTCGCAAGTCTCACCTCCGCCTCAGCGACAGCCCAGAGGCCTCTTCCCCCTCCCATCCTCTCAGCCAAGTCCATGCAGCTCTTCCATTCCTCCCTCTTTGCTTGGATCTTTCTTACCAATTTCTGTTCGTTGTTGTTGTTTAGCGCATGCGGAAATGGGTATGAAACCAGCTGAAGGATTAACGGAAATGTGAAAGAAAAACTGGAGCTCTTTTTGTTAAGAGTCTATGAAAGGCAGCATATCAGGTTGGGATTAATGATTAGGAGGCTAGAAATATGTTGTACCTATATTTCATCTATTTTAAATGAGTCCTATTTAAAGTATTTCTTAACTACCTGTTATTTATTGAATATTATAAACTATAACTATAGCTATTTTACTAAAGATTTCTCTCCAAAACAGACCTACGTTTATCACAAATTTCAGCAAGTCACTTTTGAGATAAATATTTGCATTATAAGCCCCCTAATTGATCCATGAATGGGGCTTATTAATGCACGTTAAACTGTGCTTTTGTCCGACTTTTGGATACCTGTCGCCCTCTCACTCCTCACTACAATCTTTGGACTCATGCCAAAAATAGTGGCCGCCTACATTAGGCAGATGGGTTCGTTATCATTTAAATCATCGTTGAGGGTAGAGCCTGAGAGGCGACATCCCCCGCTAATCGCCAAATTGGGGGCTTCATTAAGAATTTAAAATACACACATAATTAAGGCACAACAAATAGCTCTGGCAACAGCGTCAACAACTTTGATATGGGAAATATACTACTACCACTACTACTATTAATACCAAGAGAAACAACGACAACAACAACAACATTTAGCAGTAGCTACTAAATGAAGGCATAATTAAATCATTAAACGTTGAGCACATCATTAAAATCGTTGAAATTGCTACTCGACTTGAGAGCACGCCGTGAATTTGTTGTTTTTATTGTCTAAATATTCAAAATGCATATTTAATAATAATAAAAAGCAACAACAAAAACGAGATGTATTTATAAACATTTTTGTTTATTAATTCAAATGGCGCTTTGTCGCAGATTTGATTGGATCATTGGATCAGCATTGGCGGCATCTCAATTGGCTTCAGCATCGGCATATTTTGTAACGGCATTCCCCCCTCTACCCTATAGACAGTTTGCCAAGTTAAAGCCAGAGTCAAAGACGGAGATAGAGATGGAGACGCAGACGCAGACAGAGTCGCAGACAGAGTCAACTGTGTTGGAGGCTGTGTGGCACGGCACGTGGTAAACGAGATGCACGCTTCAAAGGCGCCGGCCACGGCCCACCTAAAAGTATAAATTGAATACGAAAAGAGCAGCAACAACAACAGTAACAACAACAACAACAACTGCTTCGGCCTAAACTGGTTGCAAACGCACATAAACCATTTAAGCCGAAAAGAAATCGGTGCGCTGGCAACTCTAAAGATACAAAGATATGGCCAGCAGTCAAAAAGCCAAAATGCTGCTTTCAATGATATTTTAAATATCAGTGTGTACACACCCTGTATACAAATTAGACAGGGTATTCCACTTATTTAACTAGACAGGGTTTAGCTGCCAGATACTTTTTGTATACTTTAAATATTAATTTAAATTTGGATAGGCTTTTGATATGTTAAAAGATGCTCATAATGCCTTAATAAAATCTCCATTTATTTATTTATTTGTTTTTTTATTCTTATTATTTCTTAGTGCGACAAGGATACAATTTGAAGATAAGCCAAAGCTAATATCTAAACTTATCAGTAACAACTAAGAGTTGATTAAAACTTAAATTTGTATCATTTGAAGTTTAACTATTGCTCCTGTACAGCTGTCAAGTAAATATCTAGGGCCCCTTTTAGGGTATTTCACAGTCAAATAACCCTGTGTCTGTGTCGGCATTCTTGGCTGTTTGTTTGTTTGTTTCAGTCTCCGTTTCTGTGTTGGGTCACCCACTGCTGTAAGAGATCGATTTGAATTGGAATTTCAAAGAGGCCGCATTTCATTTCACAAAGTCAAAACAGTTAATTTATATCATGTCGCGACTACTGGTCTTACTGATTTTGCATTTTGTTGGACTGTTTTGGTTAGTCGACTGGCTGCCGTCTTTCGAAATTGAAATATGAAAATGAAATCAATTTGGCTAAAAGAAAACCTGATTAGCAGCAATCACAATGTATGCAGGCGGACTTGGGGTTTAGTTTAGTTATTTTATTCTGTCTTTCGGCTGATTTGTTTTTTACTTGGATCCTAAAATCGCCATCGGCACACACACAAATTAGTCAGATTATAAATGTACATGCAGATATATGTGGTCATAAATTCTGCTTTTGATTTTACGTTTTTGAATCGGTAACGAATTAATTGGAAAGATGCAAATTCAACTTAAAAACTGAATGAAAACGAAATTGAGTTGAACAAATCAATAACTTTAAAGATACACATATAGATATTGCAAGTATCTGTCAGATACAAATGCGGATCCTTTTTACGACCTGGCTGCTGGCTGGTGCGTAACTGAGTAGCTGAGGACAAGGACACGGTGTCAGCAGGTGCACACAAAGGTGCCGCTGAGCTCGGCTAATTTCAAATTACACACTTCATTCGTCTAGGATAAGTAAGGCTCAAACTGATGGACGGGAGGGAAGAACAGGGAAGGGAAGGGAGAGAAGAGAGCAGTGGAACGTCAACAGCGTAACTAAGCCGCTTTTCAAGCCAACCGCAATTGACAGCGCGCCCCTTTTGCCGGTCGCTCTGATCCTTCAGATCAAAGTCGCCGCACCGCACCGCACTGCACCGCCCGCGCCCCTTCTGTCCATGACGTGATCGTAATGTGCGTGCAAGATGAATTTTCGGCATCGACACCGTGGGTGTGGCTTATTTTAAAGCAATTAAACCATAGTGAAGCGTGTCTTTTCACATTTCAGATAAGAGTCCCCTATACAACACGGTGATCTACGAGGACACTTTTTACTATTGTGCGCCCGTCGGCTTTTATCTCTGCCGCTGACAGTGAGCGTAACCATTAGCTCTCAGCTTTGAATCAGATTTGCTGCGCAAAAGACATTTGTAAGCAGTTTGAAAAATCAATTAAAATAATGGAAGACTAAGGGTTTGACAATCAAGCAAATCGGTATAATATCCACTTCAATAAAAGCTTGTACAAAATATTTGAAAACACCATATATCCCTTATCAATGCAAAAAGTTTTTTTTTCGTTCAGTTCAGCATCAAATACTCAAATACAACTTTGCCACCAAACCAACTTTAAAATAGACTTAATTAATTTAAAAAATTTTGTATTTTGTTGTTTATTTTGAATTGTTTCTCAATTTTTTTTAAGTTAATTTTCAAAATTTCAAAAAATTCATTTCAAATTTTCGCGCCTAATCAATATAACAGTGAATATAACAGTTCGCATCAATTAAATAACAGCCCTGTTTCCAAAGTAACCGCCTAATGTTAAATCTAAACAATATAAGATGAACGAAACGCCCCAAACTATGCAATGCAATGCAAGTTAATTCGTTGAGTTCTCCCTTTCAGCACATGAGCTAAATTCGTTAAGTGCTTGTCTACAGTCATAAATTCGTTCACTTCCTCTGTTAACTTAGCAGAGTTTCAAACCACATTAAGCAGTGTATTTGCTAACTCTTAATATAACAGAATAACAAGCAAGAAAAGGGCATAAATAGGCCGAAAAGGAAAAAGGAAACGTAAAAGAATTTCCCTTTCCTTAAACTACTTATAAATGACCTTAATCATTTTGGGAAATCAATGTAATCATTGTGGGAAATTTATACAAGGCAAGGAAATTCTCACAAGGGCAGATTGAAATCAGTTTCATTGTAAGTAAAGACACTTGGCGCTAAGTGCAGTCAGCGTGCAAATACGCTCTAAGTACCTAGTTCCAGCCACATAAGCGTGTATAGTTTATATGTCTGATGGGTTTTCAGCCTCATTTCGAGACGCGACTTAACCACATAATTTATTATGCTGGCATCGCATTACATCTCATATCTTTATATCGCTCGACCATGTATTTTGCTTCAGTGACAACAATAACCACTCGGAGTGCCAAAGCAAACCCAAGTCAAATACCGAGCAGAACAATCGAATGATGCCTGTGGTGTGATGTCCTGGGATGTCCTGGCATGGGATTTGGATGCATGAGAGATCAACTTGAGTTGTTTTGTCCATACGCATATTTTTTATTTTCTGCTTATTTTTTTCTTTTTTTTCCAGAAATCTCTCTCATTCAAAGCAAAGTTTGTCTAGGGTTACGCCTCAAAGGACTAAACAACTCAGCAGCAAATCAACAGCAGGATTAGAGTTTCAGAGAAAAAGCAAATGAAGTTTAAAGTTGTTACCAAAAAGTTTTGCAGAACAAATGTTTTAGAGTGGTTTGTTCCATGTTGTTTTGCATGTTGTTTGAATGTTTTATTAATACATTTATTTTGCCCAAATATTGTTAATAAATTATGGATGGCATTGCATTTATCACCCGTTTTTGCGTCGGAATGCGTCTGTTTTTACACCGATATCACGCATACGCACCGTGCTCATTTGAATGTCCATGTCCCCCATGTCCATGAACAACGGCAACGTGTCTCTGTTTGAATACTAAAATGAAATTAATTTATAATAATGCCGATAATTTGGACAAATTATGGTTGCAATTACAATAATCCAACAGAATATGTTCCCAGTAGAGTTACTTTATTGGCTGCTGCTCTAAATACCCAGCAAAGTGTCCATCAATAGGGCATGTTATATAGTTCTTGTATACATTCAATGCTGCACACTACGGGGTATCCCTATAGTCAAGTATTGGCAAAATTGTACGCTTTATTTTTCTGCAGTTGCCCCTTTTGTAATTGTTGCCAGAATTTATTTGTATTGTCGACCTAGGGAAAACAATTACTCTGGAATGGAGTGCAAATATGCCAGCTGAAATATTTGTTTAAATTTTGGAGTGCGCTCCTTCGTTAGTTTCAATTCAAGCTGCAGCAGTGAGTGCAGCCCTGTACCAGCCCCAACCCCTGTTTCAACCCCTGGCATTCGTTTTTTTTTTTGCCATGGCCCTTTGCTTGTTTTTTGCCCTTTTTTTTGGGGCAAATTTAAGCTTGCAAAAGTGGTGCGCATAAAATTAGATTGGGCCAATAAGTGAACCACATAGAGACACGCACTCACACCTACTTTGCACACAATTGCACTCACACACACACGCACACACCCATTTAGTCGCCCTAAATGCCGCAGCATTGTTGAATTTTGGTTGGCTGCAAAGTGATTTACGCAATTAAAATAATTTCATTCAAATGGTCTATAATTCAACTGGCATTTCATGCGGCTCTGCAATGGCCACACTGCAGTTTTCCACGACCACGCCCCCTCAATAGTCCCTGACAATACACACACACACACAGTCATACTTATCATAAATCTGTTGTAAAAATGCAGACAAAACTATTAGCCACAAATTCGTGCATTATCGCCTGCAACATTCTTATCATTCAGCGGTGCAACGCAATGTGGCATGGCCTTTTCCGGTTGTAGGCTTAAAACAGGTCAGTAAATATCATTAGTTCATTTTCAGGTCTATTGATAAATGATAAACAAATAGTTAATGCTATTACTGTAATCAATCAACGTCCTTATATTTAACATATAGATAGATATATAAATAGATTGAGCCAGTTTTTCTATTATGGAGAAATTTTGAATGTGAGTTAAATATGTAAAGTAACATTTTTGGCATAAATTTCTATCACATTAAAGTCAGCTGTCAAGTCGATATCAGACATTTTTAAAGTTTACCGACATTCGATTGACAAATTTTCTAGGAATTTAGAGTGGCAAAATTGTGATTCCGCAGCAGTTCAGCAGTAGTTATCTAATCTCAAATTTCTTTAAGCTGACAGTTTTAAAATTGTTGCGATGTTGCTCTCAAATCAATATCAAAATTTGCTGTTACTGCTGCTGTTGCTGCTGGGCAACAAATGCGCCTAATGTGATGTCATTAAATAAAATCTATTTGGCCAAATGACACTGACATGCCCCTGTCGATGTCCAACACGGCAGAGTGGCACGCCAAGGATAACTGACAACTCACAGCTGACAGGACATGCTGGCGCTGCGGTTGCTTAGGCAACCACAAAAATTTGCATAAGCAGCGCGCATCAATTTGGACTCAAGTGAGCGTATAAATATTTTTATGCCAACGCAATCGCAAAAATACCAATGTTCCATTCGACATTCCTCTACTCGCCTCGACTTCCCGCTGCGTGTTCTTTTTGGCCTAGAGCTGGAACCATTTGCCAGTTTGCAGTTACCAGGGTTCGCTTGTGGCCATTTTGCGGCCTCCATTATTATTGTGGACGCGGACATGCATGAGGATTAGCGCTGCTTTGCGGTGAATTTTAATAGAATTACAGTTGCATTTTCAGCTGCAATCGACCAATGCAAATCCTCCAGCATTCTTCTCATCCCTTGGCCACATGTGTGTGTTCATGGCTGTATATGTGTGTTAATTAATGAGGCATGTATTTGGCATTCGGTTTTGTTGTTCTGTCAAAGTTCGCAGCTGCTGACGGAATTACATGAAGCGGTTATTTTATTTTAAATACTCTTCAATTGACCATTCAAAATTTGGCATTGAAAAGGTAGATGAAAGAATTACATATTAACAAAAACTGTTTTATAAGCCAATTGCTTGTTTATTTAGAAAAAAAAATAAAATGAACAAACTGAATTATTTTAGGCAGCTCTGACATGATGTGACGAGGACCTGTGTCCACTTTTATTTCTATGCAGTACCGTTTTAAAAGTTGGTCTCTAGCAACATTAAACTAGGTAGTCTTAAAACTTTTTTTTCAAAGTTTTATATGAAATATGTAAAATAAATTTGTAGAATTTATTTTTCATATATAATAATATGCGTATATACATAGTATTTAATGATGTTCATACTTATCCATTTAATTGTGTGCCTGTTGTATAGCAAACTTACCAAAGTTATAAAAAATGAATGAATGAACCCTTCTTATGAGTAATATTCATTTTAATGAGCCAACTATTTCTTACTCCTGCTACTACTTTATTATTTCTTTTATAAGCACATATAATATAATGTTGTTATTTATAGCTTCAATAATAGTCCTTAATCGATTGATATGCCTGTAGAAAAGGGCATGCAACGTTTCGGCTTGCCAAAGTTGTGTCCTCAGCTTCCTGTTTAAGCCCTTCGATTTATTTGCTGACCCAGTTTTCAACGGGCCCATCTGCCAGCCAGGGTGCTTGGGCTTGGGGCTTGAGTCTGGGACTTGGTTTGGGTTTGGGTGCTGCTCCTGGGCTTGGATCTGTCCTGAGCTGCCCGGTTGCTGCTGTCTATAATCCACAGATTACATGTGACACACGCATACGTTGCAGCTTATTTTTCATTTCTTCGGCTGTCGTTGCGTATTTCATAGAGCACTGAGCAGGGGTGGAGAGAAGGAAGAGAGTGGGAGCGGGCAGGAGAAAGGGTGGGCGTGTCAGGCCAACTGCTGTATTGCATTGTAGTTTGCATAAATAATTGAGAAGCTCATATCAAAGAATTGAAGCTTCCCAAATCGCACGAGTTGAGCTTTCAATTTCCAGTTGTAAAATGGGAAAATATTAAAACACACAATTGCCATTTTATTTTTTTTAAATAAAAAAGTTTAATCGTTCTTCTGTTTAATGTACATAGTTCATTTTGTTGTTGTTGGTATAGTACGTGGTTAAGAACAACAATTCAGTATTTGTTTTTCATTCCTCTCTTTTTTTATTTTGCTGACGACATTTGCATGTGGGTCTTGTTTCCTTTCTTCTATTTTTTTAGTCTATCCTTCTTGTTGTTTCTATGTATTTGTTATTCTTGTAATGCTTTGCTATCATTTTTATATTTTGTCATATGCTTCGCTTTTGGTTTGGGTTTCTGATTCTCATTCTCATTCTGATTTTGTTATTGTTATTGATTTTGACTGCCAAGTTTTAAATATATGTACGTAGTATGTATTATATTAAGATTATATATATTTCGTATATATTTCGACTAATATATAATTTAATTTAGTTTCGTTTTATCTCATTCAATGAAACAGTTAAAGGAATTCACAATGCGATCCCTTACACAGTTCAATTGCTTTATTTAAACTAACATAATAACTAATAGCAGTATGTAGCTTATATAACTATTTGTAATTACATATTCAATACACTCAGACATTCACACCCATTCTCTCATCTAAAGTTGCACTAATTAACTTGCATAAACAGGAATTGTTGCTGTCTGTTGACCTACCATAAATTGGGAATTAATATAGTTCGTTTTAATGCAATGCTGAGTTACAGATACAAATTGGCTGGCATATGTATTGCATACTCTTAACATATCTTTATATCTATCGCAATGCACATATATATATAATACATACTTATACACATTTTTCTTCTGTTTTGATTAGTTGAATTTGTCGGGTTACGAGTTGTTATGAGAGTTTTACTTGACTATGTGCTGGATGACAATTGGGGGAAGACACTGTAAACAACATGTATTCAAGGAATATTATTCTAATTCTAAAAATTAATAAAATAAAGTTAACTAAGAAATAAAATTGAATTTGAGACAGTAACTAGATGGATAGATCTTCAAAGATTATCCTAACTTTTGGTTTATTGATGGAAGACCGCTTTGAATAAAACTGGAAAGTTGACAAGTCATAAATGTGTGATAAATATATAATTTGTAACGATTTTTATTACATTTAATGGTTCCCGCATAATCGTTAATACGAAGAGAATGAGACTGAGTTTATGGTTTTCATTATTTAAACGCTCATTTCGGTTTGGTGTGAAAAAATGACAACTATTATGATTAGTAACATTATGATAATATTCTGCAATGCAGTCAAAACATTAAATATAAATAATAATACGGCCTTAGCTTAAATTTAATTATAATTTAATTGTAGACAAATGTGAATCACATCGAGAAGCCTCAGCCACAAATTTTAATTACATTACCAATTTAAATAACTTTTGTTGCCAATAATTGAGCTATTTTAAAATACAATTAGTTGCTGCCATTGCCGCTTTTTATTGTGTTATGATAATAAAATTAAATAAAAAAAATGAAATAAAAAAATGACCACAAAAAATGTTATTTTTACTAAGGCAATTGATAAAAATTGATGCGGCATTTATGTCAATATGAATTTTATTGAGTTAGTCATTCGCATTGCATACTCGTATTCCCACTTCAGGTTTCACATTTTCCGCAATCCGAATAGACATTGTCCTGGGGGTGTTTAATTAAATTAATTTATTTAATATCCACGCGAATAAGCAAATCAAATTGGAATGCCACTTGATTGCATATGAAAATAACTGTGCAAATATAATTAAAAAATTTAATTAGCATTTTAGGCCTATAAAAAGTTATTTGAAATCAAATTAAAGACAAATATAGATTGAAAAAAATAAATTGATTGATTATTTCTGACGAATGGGAGAAGAGATGGTATTTAGGGATTAATTGGATTTATTTTTCATCTTCCTTCAATACTTAAATTTCAATCTCGTCATTCAAAGTGATTTTCAAGAGAAATCTTGAGCTGATTGAACTTAATACTGAAATATTAAATTGATTGCCGCATTTTTTTATTGTTTATCTCAAATTAATTGCTCTTTATTGATTTAATTAAAACAACAAAAAAAGAAAACAAATAAAGTAAATAAAATTAAGCATAACTTTGCATTTGGTGTGGAGAATATGCGAAACGCAAATATTTGCATGATATGGCAATTAATTTAAATATTTTATGGCCACTCAATTTAAGAGTTGTCGTTGTCGTTTTTGTTGTTACGTTTTTTATCTAATTATTAAATACTCTTCGCTCCCGTTGCGTACTGTACAATGCGCATTATTTGATTATTTATGTATTTATTTAAAGATTCAATGCGAAATCTCATTCGTTTTTAATTTTTTAATGTGTATATTTGTTTTGGATTGTGATACATTTGATGTGGCAATTACGTTAATAAGTTTATGCTTGATATTTACACGCAGCTTAAAAGAACTATACAAAATACACATTTAATGTTAATCCAAGGTGTCCATATACTTTTGTGAGGCGATGTATGTACTCGTAAACCTTCAGCTAAAAGTGCGCCAGTGGAAACACGAATTGCTGGTTTAGAACCGGCAATGTTACTTAGTATCTAAGGATATCTAAGGATGCAGCTAGCCACTTACTTTTACACATAAATATATACTAAAGATAAATAGATGGTTAAATGAATAGATAGATATACAATACATATAAAGATATAGATACATTCGTACACATTGTAGATACATTTGATGTGTCTGCTTAGATTACGCTGCCTCCATGCGATCATCTGTGACAGCCATGTATGGCGTAGCCGTGGCCGTGGGCGTTGTTCTTGTTGCTGTGGGCGTGGCAGGCCATGCTAACCGCAGGTGACAGTTTCACGTTGGCAGCTGGAGGTTTCACTGCAGCTGTTGTTATTGCCGCCGTTCTCGTGTCACTTTCACTGGCCGCGAGTGTGGTATTGCCTCCTCTGCTGCTGTTGCTGCTTCTGCCGCTGCTGCACGTGCCCCATGTGGCGAGTGGGGCAGAGTGTTGCTGCTGCCGCTGGCTAAAACTGAGCACCAGGCCCACCAGCATGACAATTGTCAGCCAATTGTACTGGCAACCGGATGAGCCAGTTTGCATTGCCTCCGGATGTTCACCTGAAATTATGGCCCGAACTAATTTCAACTTTATTGCATTGTCTTGAGCTTAGATGTTAAATTTGTACTTGAACAATAAGCACTAAATAAATGTGGACTTCAATGTGTGTGTGTGTGTCTCTGTGTGTGGGAAGTTTGCTTCCAAGTCAAGTTGTTCTTGTTATGTCTCTTTATTTGTTGCGCTCTGTTTGGCTTTTGCACATATAAGTGTTTGTTTGTGTAGTTGTTACATTTGTTATTGTTGCTGTTGTTGTTACTGTTATTATTGCTGTAGTCTGTCTGTGTGTGTGTGTGTGTGTGTGTGTGTGTGCGTGTCTTGTGTGCACAACACATAAATATTTAATTAATGTGCATCTTCTGTTTACTCAGTTGCCCCAGTTGCCCCAAAAGTGCCGACATTTGATTTGCTGTTTCACTTTGCTGCTCTTCTGTTGTTCTTGTTGTTCTTGCTGTTGTTGTTGTCAGTTTGTTTTGAGCATGAACTATTTAAATGCAAATTGCAGCACACTAAATAATTAGCTAATTTAACAAGCCAAAAAAAAACCGCCATTATTGAAATCAAGCTGACTGCTCAAATTTAATTCAGCTTAATTCGATGCGCTCTCGCATGAGTATTTTTTAATTTAATTACAATTCATTTCATATGATCTCAAAATGCAATTTTAAAGCTCGCCTCAATGTATAAAGTTTAATTGTCGATATTAAGTGGACTGTGAAAACACAGATACGCATACATACACACAGACGAACACGAAGGGTTCACGGTGTTAAGTGGAGAACATGGCGAACACACAAACACCTTGCAAAGTGTGCGACGGCCACTCGAAGCGTGTACCAGCGAGGTGTATGAGAGGTGTATGTGTGTGTGTGCGTGTATGTGTGTCTTGGTTCTTGTAAATTGATTGAGCTCAATTTTTCAAGCAATTAACTTGTGCACTTGAAACTCAATACAGTGTGCAAACATCGAAATAACGAAAGCTCTCAGTGCACTGCATACACGGCGTATGCGCAACGTCGCAACGTCAACAGACAAACAGAGTTAACTGATCATAATAGCTGCATGTGTGTAAATATTGTTACAATTGAAATGCAATTTAATATTAAATAATGATAGTGAATGTTTTAATATTTGTACTTTCATCGCTTGAAATTACGCTTTAAATATTATTGAAAAAGCGTTTAAAAATCATTAAAGTGAATCGGAAGCCTCAAAATGGCGTCTGTCATGTGCGTGTTCTAACGTGATTTGCGTCATGTGCGTGCCCATCTCTGCGTCCTGTTACCGCCACCACATCCCCTCCCCTCCCCCTCCCCCCGTTCCTTTACCGCCTACAGACACAGACTTCAATTTGAACATGGGCTTTTTTTCTGTTGCCGTTGCGGTTGCCGTTGGGGCAAAGGGAACTGGGCGCAGCAGCTGCTTAATAAATTTGAGACCGCAGTGTTGAAAATAAACATATTACGCATACGCAATGTGGGCTAGCACACTCCGTGGGCAGTGGCAAATGTAACACTGGAAACACTGTAATGCCGTAACGCACAATGTATTTGTTGACAGGACAGAAATTATTAATAACGTACGTGGCGCACATAATTCATCATCAGAGTAGAGTCGAGCAGAGCCGAGCCGAGCAGAGTAGGGAAAAGCAGACACAAGGCCAACGAATTTCGGAAGATGCCTTCGGCTGTGCATAGCTTAAATGTCTTTGGGCTACGGCTGTGAAAACACAAGTCACAAGCCGGCTAAGCCAAATAAAAGGCGCACAAAAACTGCGGAAGATACTCAAAAAGAAAAAAACAAGAAAAAACACAGAAAAAATAAAATAACATTCAAGTAAAATATGCAAAATTAGCGCTGATGGATTTTCAGGAAGGAAGCCGGGCATACAGAGGCGGCAGGAAGTAGCTAAGCAAGTAGCAAGTTCCAGACACAGACACAAAGAGAAAGAGAGAGCAGACAAAAGGCAAGGACGAAGGATGCAGGGACTCAGAGCGTGGGATGCTGGCAACAGTTGCTGTCAGCCTGCAATGCACGTTAGTTTCTCGAGTGTTTTTATGAGCAGCTTTGCATACTTTGGCAGTATTTCTACATTTTAGAGCGCGTTTTGTTTGTGCAGTCGCCGGATGAGTTGCCTGTTGGAACTCGACTAATGTTTGACAGCTGAGAGGGACAGAGAGATAGAGATAGAGAGAGAGAGAGAGTGAATGCTGCTTAAGTGCATCTCAAGCAGCCCGATTTGGCTAAGCGGCCATTCAATTAGCATTTGCACACACATTTGCATTTACATTCGTTCGTTTTAAACCGCACTCAACCTTCCACTTTTGACTTTAACATTTACCATGTGATTCGTTTGATTTCTCTTCCTCCGTTTTCTTTATTTATAATTGAAAAGAAAACAGAGAGAAAAGAAAACATTACACAGTTCATTAAAGCGCTTGTTTCGTGCTTCATCGCACATTTATTGTTACATAATTACCATTATCAAGTGCAGGCAAGTGCGAAATAGCAAAAATGTTGATTGCCATTAAATTGTGATTTGACAGAAATTTTCTTGATTTACCCAACGCTATTTCACTTTCTCCTTCTTCACCCACTGTCTTCTTCTCATGCCCTCGTGTTGTGTGCTTGGCTCGTAAACAAAGTCAAATAAAAGCCAAATGGTCAGCCAAGTGATGTCTTGGCCTGTGCTCTGTTAACACTACTCGACACCGAGTTGATTAAAAGGACCCCCAACAAGCAGTCTAAATTCTATTCTGATAACACAGTAATTTTTTAACATCTTAAGTTTCAGTTTAATGATACACTTTTTATATTCCTTGACATATTTCTTTTCAGTCTATTGATAAGCCAAATTCTTAAGGAATTTACAATTGATTGCCAAACAATTTGTGCACTAGAATTTGCTGAAGATATATTTGGCCACTCATGGGTTAAGCACTGACGTTTTGTGCTGTTCCCAGTCGTGCACTATTGTTTAACTTTGCGTGCTTTTCAATTATGCATTAAACTATCGCTTATATTCCAGTTGCTATAAAAACTATTTGCAACTGCTTCTTCCGCCTAGTCTCCTTCTTGTCCCACTGTTTGACACTGTGCACATCCGGTTTGAGCTTGATAAGCATTTTCCCCACTTTTATCGCTGCACATGCAATACCAAACTGGCCAGCAGATCCCCCCTTTGCCCCTCTGTCCCTCTCTCTCTTTCTCCGCTTTTTTATTATTTTCTACTTTTCTGCGAGTTTATAAATAAAATGTGCATATGCGACACTCGCGCACGCAATGCCTGCTGCCGTGACAGGGAGGGGGAAATGGGAGGGGATAGAAATACCAGCGCGCGAACAAAAAACGGAAGCCATGTATCGTAGTCACCGTCGTTCTTGTCCCCGTCCCCATCCCCTTGCCGGTTGCCTTGTTTTCATCCTGCTTGTCGTCCTGTTATTGTTTTTGCCACACGTCGCGGTTGGTAAAAGTTGCGCCTGGCATTTCGGGCTTGTTTTTCATTCGGCGCGGACATTTACTTCGCTGTCATTAATTTAAAGCCGCATGCCTCTGGCTCTGCCCAAACACGGAGCACTCGTGCTTGCACCTTGCCACACGACACTTGCAACTCGCCACTTGCAACTCGGCATTTGCCACTGGACGACTGGCAACTCGCATGCCTCGCAAACATTCAGAGCCTCATCTAGGGCCATCAATTGCCAAAAGCTCTTTGTATAAATGCGAATGAAGCGGATAGTTTTTAAAAGTTGCGACTCTATAGACTATTTATCAGAGAGATTATATCTTCCTGAAGTCTTGGACATTTCCTAGACATATTTTTGGAGTCACTAGTTCATATCAGGTTTTAATAAAGTGATTAATATTTTGGATATTGAATGATTCTATTTAACATTTTTTGAAAAATAAAAGTAATCATAATTCTTAATGATTCGAATTATCTATAAACTGACTAGACTGTTTGTTGTACTCATTCAGAGCAAGACAATTCCTTAAAGATTCTTTTCAAGCCTCTGTAGTAATTAAGCGCTTCAGCTCGACGACTTCAACTTATCTAAAACAGTTAAGAAGTCAGCTCAAGTAAAAGCCTATCAACCTCACAGCACTTACTGTCAACTCATTGACTGTCTCGCTTTCTTAAAATGCAATTGAAAAGTTTTGATTTTCATTTAATTTTTATTTTTATTCTTATATCTGTTGGATTTTGTTTTGATTTTATTTTTGGCTCAAAAACTATTTGCAAAGTTTTACATTAAATGCGCAAATACGCATTATGTATCTCTGCTCTCCCTTTCTCTCTGTCTGTCTCTCTTTCCTTATCGGGCCCTGTCTCTTTCCGGCTAACTATCTATCAGTTAGATAGATACTGTTGTTGGGCTGTCTGTTTGTTTGTCTGTGTGTCTGTCTGTCTGACAGTTTGTCTGTATCCGTGTCCTTTCGGCATCTCCTGTAATATGCTCTAACAATATTGTCGTTTGTACCGAGAAATTCGTTTCGCTGCAAAACTTTTTGCACTGGGCTGAAATAATAATTGAATGTCACTTGAACGACAAGTTGTATACCCCCTCTCTTCACCCTTTCTTTGTCTCCCCACCGTCTCTGGAGAGAGCGAGCCAAGCAAAAAGTAACAACAATTTTGTCAAAGTGACAAAATGGCGTTTCGAGCCAAAAAATAGAAACTTGCTTTAGCTGGCTTAGCCAAGTTTCCATCGTATTACGACACACTCGACTAATATGTGAGTGTCTCTGTCTATGTAAGAATGTATGTGTATTTATATGTGTATGTGAGTTGCCACATTTTATCAGCGGTTTTGCTGGCTTTCGACTTTGTTGGCTTACAAGAATCTGGGCCGAAAATTTGAATTGAATTTTGAGCAGTTCAAGAGGAATTTTTAATTGAGAGCCATGGCCAAAACTAATGCACACTGCAAATCTTAGCACTTTGGTGGGCTTTGGCTTTTGTGCCTGGCTTACAGCAGACCGCAAAAATAGTTTCGTTCGTTTTCGGCATCAAAACTCTCAAAGAAAGAAAAGAGACAAGATACAAGAGAAATGAGACAGAGACAGAAACAGAGACGAGCAACGACCGCATTTAGAGTCTCTGAAAGCGACTCATATAAATCACGAATGAATTAAGTGTGGTTTGTGTGCTTTTCTCATTGTTGTTGTTGCTGCTGCTGTTGTTGTTGATAATATTGCCAGTTATATTTGTTATCTCTCTCTCCATATCTCTCTCTCTCTCTTTCGCTTTGCAACTGTGTCTTTGGCTATTGCGAGTTTTATTTCGTTGTCGTCTTTTTTTTTTGTTTGCTGTCCTTTGATAAACTTGAGACGTGCGGTGACTATGTGTGTGTGTGGGTGTAATGTGTGTGGCAAGTGTGTGTGGTTTACTGTTTATATAAGTCAAACCCGCACTGAGATTCAGTGTGAGCCTCCAACGGCGACGTTGACTTGGAACGCTCGTCATTTGAGTCATTGCGGTCAAGGCGCCTTTGACGTGCTGCCTTTATGTGTGTGTGTGTGTGTGTGGGTGTGAGTATGTGTGTGGTTGGCTATTTTAATACTTTATTTGCACGTGTTGACGTCTCTTAACCACCCTCCCGACCTACCGATGCACACGATCTAGCCCAAAAGCCTTGCAAAATGACAGCATGGACTTGACTCCAAATGGGGATTACCAAACAAATTGTGCTACTAATGTGGCGAACTTCAGCAACAAGGAGAAGAATTACGTTTAAAAAAAAAGAGTTGCATACTTATTTTTTTTTTTGAAAAAGCCAAAAAAAACGTAAAGTTTCCATTGTATTGTGAAGGGGAATTAATTGGCGCCCACACAATTAGCCAAGTGCCTGCTGACTGCTGACGTACGTGAAACTGTGATGCACATGCTCGTGCTCTGCCTCTGTTTCTATCTCTGCCAGGATATGCCAGCACATGTCCTTGGCAACGCCTTCGCCAGCGAAAGTTTGTCTGTGGCGCCCAACGTGTGTATGTGTATGTCTGTGTCTGAGTCTGTGTCTGTGTGTGTTGACCTATCAGTTTACGTGCCATTTAGCACTCAATTAAATTCGTACAGCACAAACACACACTCGCACACACACACTCCCTTGAACACACACATGCGCATTTAAGTAAATGTACGCTCATCAGCAGGCAATAAGAAGCTGGACAACAAGAAGCATCAAGCTGGGAATGTTTGGACAACTGGGAGAACCAGTTGCTATTTCTTCAGTCTGCTTTGCTATTAATCAAAGCACTAAGCACATTTGTTGAAAGCAATTTATTTTGTTATCGAATGAGGGGATATTGGCAGCCACAGGATCCGAATTATGCAGGCAACAAGAGAAAAAAGAGAATAGATAATAAATATTATATGTAAAGAATAGTTGAGTACACAGTGCATCCGTATGAATGAATCTGAGTTATAGACTTCAATTAAAAGTGGAACACTCTGGGCATAATTCATATCTATCGATTTACAGCTCAAATATACGTATATCTCATATTCTATTATTTAAATTAACTGGGCGGACAGCTGCTGCTGCTGAGATTTCCAATTTGGCTAGCAAATAAATGAGTTTCGCACAGATTTCAATTAGTTTTGCTGACAGGCAAGTATTCAGTTCTGTTTAAAAGGTTTCACTAACACTTCCCACACTCTTTCAGCTGATTTATCTAAGAGTATTGAGTTTTATCAAAGCACTGCAGACACGGACTCAGTCACTTCCGAATCGTTGAATCTGTTGAATCTCTTCTGCCTTGCATGAACATCAAATCCTTTTAGTTTACACGTCGAATAACGCTCAAACGCACTGTGGCTCGAGCCTGGGCATTTTGAATTACTTTTTTGATGTTTGACGCCTGATTAAGCAGCACACACAAAGTCTTTGACAACATCACATTACCAATAACCAGTTGGTATTACCAACAACACCAAACAGTCCAGACGTAACTCGTAGCTCGACAATTGAGTTTATTCTGTGTGGCTTGGCAATTTAATTACGAGTGGAATTCTCTTTCTGGCCTACGACAAGCTGATTGACTGATTGACTGACTGACCGCCTGACTGTCTGCCGCCCTAAGTGCTTAAATGATTGCCAAATTAGGCAAAAGTGCACTTTGCGTCAACTTTATTGACATCAAGAGCAGACGAGGAGCTAAAGTTCAAACCAGGCAAAGTTTGTAATTATATTGAGTAGTATTATGATTGGAATTATAATAACAATAAAGATTAGTTTTCTCTTTATATAGTCAAACTTATTTAAAGCACACTCTGCATGTTTATAAATTATGAAATGATAATTTAACATTTGACATAGATTTCATATTTGAAAGCTTCTGTAATTACGGGAGAATATTACACTCAGACTGATTGCTTTAAATGACCTTTTGACCTGAATGAATGCAACTAGTTGCAAATTTAAATGGAATAGCATAAAGTTAGCAACTGTCTTTTCAGCAATTGTACAAAGGAAATTTAATAAAGTTCCAAAGCAAATAAAAATTGCAAAAAGGAACTTATCATTCATAATTGCTGAGTTTGAATATCAAACAAGACTTTGAATACTGTGATTACTTTCTGAAATTTCTACAAAACTAATTATATTATTTATTCACTTCATTTTATTCGTTAACTAAAAAATGCCAACGGAAGTAAAGAAAGTTGCAAGCTCAACTATTTGGAAAATATTTGTAATATTTAGTATGCGAGTCCTTTTGACTGGTTACACATTTTGTGTTTTTTAAATTTTAGTTAAAGTTCAGTAAAGCTGTCAATGAGCTAAACATTGCAACCAGAAACGGTGACAATTTTTGGGGCCAAGAACTTTGTCGTGGCCATAACAATATGTTGTGTGGGAGGATGTCCTCCAAAGTTGGCAACTAAACGAGCATGGTTGGTCCTGTAGTTTACCTGTATGTGTGTCATGTGTGTGTGTGCCTCAAGTGCTCCATAAGTAGTGCTGTATCCTTCGTGTGTTAGCTCTATCTATCTACATATGTGAGTGTCTGTGAGTGTTGGTGTGCGAGTGCGCGTTTAGTTACAGCATTTTGTGGTTAGTAAAACATTGCTGCTTCAGTTCAGCTCAGCTTACAGCCAACACACAAAACTTGGCCAACAAACCAGCACAAGTTGCATTCTGGGTCAGCTTTTGCCGCTCGGCCGCTGGGGAGCGTGTTGCAAGACAGCATGTAAGTGGCAGACAGACAAAAAGAGAGACAGTCAGACAGTCGTAGAGTCAGAGAGGATAATAGAGAGTGGGAGGTTGGGGGAGGGGAAGGACATATGCTAGAGCTGGCGCCATTGCGGTGCACCTCAAATATTATTACCAGCATTTTTACTGATATGGTCGTGTGCATGAAATGAGACTCCACACTGACCTCCTCCCACCCTCCTACTCCAGTACCTCCTTCAGTTAACTGGACATGTATTAAAGCCAACTTCAAGCGAAATGTTGTTAAAAAAGTTTGCCGCACAGCAAATATAAAAATCTGAGAGAGATGCAGCAACTTTAATCCAATTTCGAGTAAGCGACTCGAAAATGAGTTTGCCGCACTTGAGTAACGTTAACGAAAATATGTTGTGGTTGTGCAGGCGGTGCAGGTGGTGTAGGTGGTGCAGGTGGTGCAGGTGGTGCTTTGGTTGGTTGGTTAAAGCGCTTGCAAATGATGACATATTTATTTTTGTACAGCACTTGTTGTGGCATTAAAAATGCAGCGCCATAATAAAATATTACGTATACGCCGCATGCAGTGCACAAATTGCTGAAATACAATTACGAACAAGCCAACAATGAGTCTACGTGTGTGTCTGTGTGTGTAAGTTTGAGTATTGCATGACATGTAAAGAAACATGAGAATTTTTATTTAATTTAAATGGAATTGTTGCAGTTATTATTGTTGTTGTGGCTGCTTTGTTTTGTTCTGTTCTGTTCTGTTCTGTTTGCAGCGCGCACACTTGAAAGTTGTGCTGCACATGCAGCCGAGCGCTTAATTTGCAACATTTCTTTTGTTACAAGCAGGAGGCGCAACAACATGTCGCTGCCACGCCCTCAAATGAGCCAGCAACCGCAACAACAGCAACAACTTTGCACATTGTAAATAAGATGGAATAATTTTCGCAAACCGTCAAGCAAAAACGCTCACAAGCTCGGGCCAGAAGAGGTGAGGAGAGGCATAGACAAAGGGCTTAAGAGAAAGACAAGGCAAGACGAGGCGCAGAGTTCTGACTTATTGTGCGGTGCGGTGCGGGTTGCATAAATGTCTGGGGGACAACAACAAAAACCTATTAAGCTGCCTGTGACAGCATCCAAGGGAAAGATGGACGGATGGGTGGGTGGTTAGTAGAGGTAAGGGAGGTAAGGGGAATTTGCGTCGCCAGCCATCAACATTGGCACAAAAAACGCAACGTCGCAATGCGACGCATGCTGCAATTGACAGCGGCAAGACGCAGCTGCAGCGCAGACTAAAGTCTAAGGACTAAAAGCAGAGCATCGAGAGCAGCGAAACAACGCAGATCTTATACAAGCCACAAACCAGGCACACACACACACACACACAGACAACCAATACACAAGTACTAGGGATGTGTATTTTCACACACTCACGACAAATTCAATGGCACAAGAGTGTCGATGGGAAGAAAGAACAAGAAATACAAAATTTACTTAACTAATCTCGAACAACTCTTTAAGCAAAAAAATAAAATATTCCGATAATTAAAATATCCAATCTGAGAAAAAAATTTACGATTTAATTTCTTACTATCTTTTATTGTCGACTAGTTTTATGCAGATCCGTTTGAAATAATACAAAATTTACTAAAATCATCGCGATCAACTCTTAAAGGCAATCAACCAAAAATATTCCGATATTGTAAACATATAAAGAAATTATTTACCATTTTTATTTACTACTATTTTTTAATATCGAAAAAAATAAAATTTTTTACTATTTTAATTTTGTTTTTTTTTTTAATAACGATAAAAATAAAATTTTTTTTCGAACGCCGTGCAACAGAACGCGCACGAGTCCGCACAAAAAATACCCGGCACTTGCACTTCTCTAACACACACACACATGAACACAGAAGGCACACACATGCAGCTACACATGGAGAAATTGCCCTAAAGCTGCTGCCAGCTGTTTCTGCAGCCCAAAAAACCATTTTGTAATTAAGTGCTGCACTCTGTCTGTGTAGGAGAGTGTGTGAGAGAGTGGGTGAGAGAGTGGGTGAGTACACCCATGCACTGCGAGTGTGTGTAGCTATTGGTAGTGTGTAATGAGCGTAAACTAAGCACTCGGCCAAATGGCAGACGCAGCTAGAGTAGTCAGTTTGCGGTACAGAAAGGGGGCGTCTGGGGGAGTGGAGGCGTGGCCATATGCTAGCCATGTTTGTGCATTTGCTTGTTTACTCAAGTTTTTGCCAGTTCGTGCGATTTTTTACAAGTTTAAATTAAAAATTCCTTGAACAAAAACAGCAACAAAAAGAATTAGGAACAGAAGCATAAAGTAGAAAAACGCACGCACTCGTATCGTATCATTACGAGTACTTGCATTATCCAAGCTGGCTTTTAATTATAAAAGTTTAGAACTTGTTTCTCAATTTATTTCATGTGAAAGAAACATGGACAATTCATTGTCATTAACAAATGGAACAGGTTACAACTTTGTCGATCAACAAGTAGATCGATAAACAAAGTGACAATTAGGTAAAGATAAGAAGTAGTAACAACAGACAAACATCGAGAGGGACAGACATGAATTTGAGCCAAGAACAAAGCAAATCTTTTTTGGGGAACTTTTCCAATGCAATCGCAGCTGTAATTCACCAGCAAATAAAGAAAAAATCTCCATTGAAAATTTGCAAAAATAGGGAACTGAAAAAGAAAAAGAATAACTTACGAAACCTTGACAAGCTGAACTTGTCTGTAAGAACTAAACCAGCAAAAGGTCAAAGCCATCGTTTATACGCTCTTTCAAATAGAGATTTTATTGGAGCCAGAAGGTCGCTCGATTAAACTGACATTGCCGGAGAGCTCAGATGTGTTGGATGTGAAAACGAATCTCTATTATCTGACCGAAATACCTGTGAGGCAGCAGCTCTTGTCTGGTTGGCCGAGTGGCATTGAGAATGTAAAAAACTTGGCCAAAACGGACCACCAGTCAAGCCACAGCTTTGTGTTGCATGTCAGCTCGAATGTGGATTCGAATCAATCCGATTCCTGACAGATGACATCGATGACAGCGATGAGTTTCGATTGGAATCGGAATTGGAATTTGAATTGGAATCGAAATCAGAGTGCAAGCTAAGATGCCACAAATTATTTGGCTCAACTCAAAGCCAGTGCAAACCCATTCGATAGCCGACAATACATTGTGCGAGTTGAGTGGATTCAAGCAATTTGTGGATAACTATAAGTAACGCTTTGCCGCACCACATCCAGAGTTCCATTTGGGCGGCTTTGAAAGCGCATTGGAACTGGTCGACAAAAAGGTAAATCAGCTTCGCCTTATCCTTTACGTCTGTTTCTGTTTCCCTTCAATCTGATATCTTTAAGTTTACTCTCGCAGCGCAAACTGTGTGCCGTTTACTTGCATCACGGTGCAAGTATCCTTCCAAATATATATATATTGTCAACGCCTGCTGAAGGACGAAAGTGGAGCTTTTAAAAGATAACTTTGTGCTTTTCGGTGGGGATCTCACTTACAAAAGCAATGAGTGTCTCTTTTTGCAGAATCTGGGTAAATATTGTGACCAAAAGGCTGCCAAAGGACCAAGAAATCCTTTATCATTTCAGGTAAAATGGGATTGGATGAGTTGCAGCTAATGGACGCCATTTGGATAATTGAATAATATAATTTCATTTATGCTTTGAATAGTTTATAAAAAAAATTTGTATGTATAAAAAAAATTACTAAGCATTCAATTAATATTCATTCAATAATAAAAAATATTTTACGAAGTTATAGATATATTTAAAATAATACTCACACGTATTACAAATTAAGTATTGAGTCAAATAGCAATAAAATAAAATAAAGTTTAAATATAT
>JBAMBJ010000844.1:0-47373 GCA_037043495.1 Drosophila recens | reverse complement strand
ATCGGTAAATATTTGGGGTTATTTTTAATGTTGTAGTCGAATATTAGTCGATATTACCTGTTAACTCAATATTTTAATTTTACTTAGATGTGTTTGTAAATGGAACCATTGTTTGTTTTTGCTTGTACTAATGCGTGCTTTAATTTATTTAAAGTGTTTTTATTCACATTATTTTGTTGGCCATGGAACTGAGGTAGATTTAACAAACAATAAGCACCTTTTGACAAAGTTATACTGTCAAGAAATATTGCAATTTTCAAAACTTCTGATATCTTATCCAAAATTTCTGATATCTGTTAAAAAGTCTAGAGACAAAAACATTTTCATGTCCCAAAAATTTCTGATATCCAATTTTGAGATGAAAAATATTAAGTTTTACATATAAATTATTAAAAAAAAATTTTGTCATTATATCAATTGATATATTGCAAACATTTCCATGCCACAAATTTCTGATACTCAATTTTGTGATTTGTGACAAATGATATTAAATTGTATAAATAAATTATTCTTAAAAAAGGAAATTGGGCATTCGGGTTTTCGTACTTTAAAGATTATTATTTCCTTTAAAAAGATTCTTTGTAATTGGTCAATTATAACATAAATATATTTCGGGCTCAATTGAATCATATTTAAGTACGACTTTTTTCGCTCTGTGTATTCGTATTCCCACACGTAGTCAATTGGGGCCCTGGAAAACGACTATCCAACTAGGGATCCATGACTAGGTCGCGGCATCGATGGAGGCGGCGCGTCGGCCTTTTGTGGGTTTGACGTTTATGTTAACATGTGTGTTGTCTGCCGATGCGTGTAGTACAAGTATCTTTGTCTCACTGAGTATCTGTGTGCAAATGTTGGGGTGTGTGTATGTTTGTGTTTGTGTCTGTGCGTCTGAGCATCTGCGGCAAGCCAGGACCCTGGTGGGTGACTGACTTGCCACAGCATTTTTCCCTCCTGTTCATCCGCTTTATGGTCCATCCCAGTGTCTGTGTGTCTGCCTGTCTGTTAGTCTGTGAATCTCTCTCGCGTGGCTGCCCCGCCGTTGTCTCAGCTTGTGTCACAGTGTCACTAATCGTGCCATAAAGTGTGCAAACCTTTAAGTATGTAAGATATTTAAAAAAAAATCCGCTTGAGTAAAATATTTGTTTTAAACTTTCGCTCTATAACTTTATCACTGCGGACGGCAGTCCGCGCTAGTGACGAAAGCAGCACGAAGGGTGCGAAGGCGACTAGCATATATACACAAGAAGAATGGAAGATTTGCTGTGACTGTCCGATCAGGTCGAGTTATATACCGATCGAAAGGTATCAACTTAACTTACAAATGTGCATACTAAGACTTTTGAAAACTCACCTGGCTCGTGAGATAAACAGGTGTAAGTGGGAGGAAAAAAATTTAAATGATTGGAGCTAATGGGGCCGTTGGAGCCTTTTTGAATGTTCGTTGAATTTTTTACAATTCTCTTTAAAAATACGCGTCGAATGACACCTCGATCATCGAAATCGGACAACTGGTTCGAAAGATAATTAATTTTGAAATTTTTAGGGGCCTTCCGAAAATGAGATGAAAAGTCAGTCTGTCTGTTTGTCTGTGTGTTTGTTTGGATCAAATCGTTGAATTAGCTGAAAAGTTTAAATGAAGACTTGTTCCTGCTCAAAAATCTTTAAACGTTTGTTCTACGACTTTTTCGAAAAATAGCTAGTTTAGCGGGAAATCGCTAAAAACCGCTAAAATTGAAACCCTTATAGCAGTCAAACGATAAAAGCTACAGATGCGATCTATATATCGTTGAAAAGGTATTTTGAAGGGCTGTTATGCATACCTTTTAACTTTTTTTCTAAAGTACACAGGTAAATTGCTACAGGTGAAATAAGGTATTTTCCCCCACATTTTGGCGGTTTTTGAGAAAACGCCGCAAACGATTTTTTTAAATTTCAATATTTTTTAGTTTTTAAAATTTCGCGTTTTTAATATATGACACAAAAAATTTTACCGATAGGTTTAGTTTAAGATATAACCTATTAACTGAATATATACGTTTTACTTTGAATTGGAATAGGGCAGCAGCAACAAAGTGTCATAGCAGCCAGTTTGTTTGTTTGGATCAAATCGTTAATTAAGCTTAAATGTTTGAATGAGGACTTGTTCCTGTTCAAAAATCTAGAAACGTTTGCTCTACGACTTTTGCGAAAAATCGCTAGTTTAGCGGGAAATCGCTAAAAACCGCTAAAATTGAAACCCCCATAGCATCAAAACGATAGAAGCTACAGATGCGATCATATACCGTTGAAAAGGTATTTCGAAGGGCTCTTAGGCACTGCTTGCAGCGTAATGGAAATTACCTGTTAGCTGAATATATACATTTTACTTAGAGTGGGAATAGGACAGCAGCAGCAAAGTGTCATAGCACCCAGAGTTTAAGAGTGCTGATAGCTTTTGCGCTGGGCATGTGTGTTTGTAAAGGGGACCAGTGTTGCCAGACAATTTGTTTTAGCGAAACAATAATCAAAGTTGACAAAGCTATACTGTCAAAAAATATTGCAATTTCAAAATTTCTGGATGTCTTATTGAAAAATTTCTGATATCCCATAAAAAAAACCTCTTTACGAGGTAAAAGTCTAGTGACGAAAACATTTTCATGCCCCAAAATTTCTGATATCCAATTTTGTGACGAATAATATTAAGTTTTATTTATAAATTATTTAAAACAAAACTTTTGCATTCGGCACTGCGTAGAACAGTGAGTGAGTTTTATTTGGTATGAAGAATTGATACATTGTAGCGCAAAGTGCCGAGTGCCAAAATTTTGTTTTAAATAATTTATAAATAAAACTTAATATTATTCGTCACAAAATTGGATATCAGAAATTTTGGGGTTAAATGAATACTTCAAATCATTTAATTCTCATAATATTTCGAAACAACGGGTCAAAAAAAAATTACAATACAGTCATGTTCTAAAAGTCTCTGACAACAAAAAAAAGAAGAAGGTAATTCAACTTTCAGTCCTTCGAAAACCAATAAAACTGAAAATAAAAAAAAAATATGTTGGGAGGTAGCTATAAGGGACCCCATAATGTAACGATATAAAATTATATTTGTACAAATTTTAACACAGAAGCCGTAAATTACTGTTGAGTTTTATTTTAAGCAAAAAAATAAAACTCATTCAAATTCATTATTTTTAAGTTTTATTTTATTTGATCAAAAATAATGATTTTGTCTAAGCTTCAAAAAATTACTCAAATATAATGATTATTTAAAAAAAAATATAAAAAATTAAAATATTATCATTAAAATGTAATTTTTATAATATAACTTATAATGATTACGGTCCCTAAAAAATATTAATGAATTTTATTCTTTCGCACTTTTTATTCATGGCTTTTATATATTATAGAATTCATGATGAATAATATAAGGTTTTACATCAAATTTAAAAAAAAAAAATTGGGGGAAAATACCTTATTTAACCTGTACTTTTTTACCTATGAACTTTAGAAAAGTTTAAAGGTAGCTTAAGAGCCCATCAAAAAAAAGTTTCTAGATTTTTGATATGGAACACGTCTTCATTCAAATTATTTCACGCTTTGATACAAACAAACAGACAAATAGACAGACTGAGTTTTCACCTCATTTTTGTAGGGAGACTAAAAATTTCAAAACTAATTACCATTACTAATTATTTTCTTGGAAAAATGAAAAAAAATTGGAACAATTTAGAATCAAGTATAGGAAAATAGTGGAGAAGTGATTTTCTGTTTTCATGCTTAAAACTGCGTTAAATTAATTAAAAAAGTAGATAACTAGGAACAACTCTGGTACTAGCTTGTATGTATAATGTAAGTATTTAAATATCAATAATTTATCTACATACATATGTACAATTTGTAGTATGCCAAAAAATTTATGTTATTTGCACAGTGCACCACTGTGCCTTGGGGCTTTGTTTAACTTTTGTCGACGTTGACGCTTTTGTTGCTCTTGTTGTTGGCGTTGTCAGTGTTGTTATTGTAGAGCTGTCCCGCTGGTTGGGCAGAGGGGAGTACGGTGGGGTTAGCCAACCCCCATAAAAAAAGCGCTCGAGGTTGTTAAATTGACAACGTTAAACACTTTGTTTGGCATTTTCTGCATTATTAGGCGAAACTGCCGTCTGCCGCTGTAATTGATGCTTCGGCAACCCGGGCGTGCTCCCACTCACTCTCCCACCCACTCCTCACTCCTCCTCACCCTCGCAGTGCCCAGTTACCAGTTATCACGACCCAAAAGTCACAAACAAGGCCGAGCAGTGATATAAATGGCTCAAAAGTTAAGTTATCGTAATGCTAAGCGGATTAGTTGAACGGGAAGCTGGTGTCTCATATGGAAAGGAATCTTATGGTTGTCTTGGCGAAAGAGGTGAGGACTGTAAGTTAACATTTCAGTTGATTTCACTGTCAATCTGAGATGACATTATAATATCGAAAGTTTTAATCCTTTTAAGTGGCTGCGGACGGTCGGAACTGAAGTGAAGTAAGGGAGTGAAGTCAAGTGAAGTGAAGTAAACTGCTGTCCGCTGCTTGTTTTATGCATAAATTCGATTAAATGCCAAAAGGTTAAATCTCAGCCAGACATCCTGCGAGCATCCTGCCTGCCTGCCTTATCCTTAAATTAGGCACGAGCGCACGTAAAGCTGTTGAATGTCATGTCAAAGGGCACTCAAGACGAGAGCACGCTCGTAAATTTCAGTATATACTATATATATATCATTCTTTATTTTTGCGCAACCCACTCAACACTGCGCCACCCCACCCCCACCACCCCCTGCCACCGTGCACTTTTTATGACAAAGGCAAAGGATTATTCAGCTGCCTGGCAAATCGCATAAAATGCAAAACGTATTAAAATTGACAATAAAGCGGCTTTTTTATGTTTATATGCATGAACTGAGCGAGCTCGAAGACCTGAAGAGATCCGGAGATTTAGAAATGGGGAGAATCGAAGAGACCACTCCACCGAAAGGAGATTGTGAATTCGTTTAAATTTTTTAAAAGCCAAACCACTTTAAAGCTCGTTATGCATTTTTTAGTGGCCTCAAGAAGGTCCTGTTTATTTGCCACTTAATTTGCCACAGTCTGTTGCAGCTCGTGCTCGTCCTCCTCGACCTTTTCACTCTCTTTCTTTCACCAAATACACACACACGCACATGTGGCTCACATATGCATAAACATGGTTCTGCTGGTATTATTGTTGCCGTTAGTTTTGTACTTCAAACTCATCCTTTGATATGAACCTTTCACTATTGTTGAGCCCGTTTCCCTATGCCCTTACTTAAGGAGAGGTTCTTTTGAATTTGGCCGAAAATCAAGCCAAATTTGAAATTGGTTTGTGGGAAAATGAAAAGACATACAAACTTCTGCTTCCGAACTTTGATTTGTTGTTTATTGACGATTAAAAAAAATGTGATATTTGAGAAATTCAAAATGGCGGCTTGAAAATAGCGGATTTCGTCTACCTCGAATCTCAAAAGATCGACTGCTTCTTCAAGTGTTGGGCCTCTGGTAGCAAACTGAAGTGAGAAATGTATATCATTTATTAAAGTTGATAAAATTTCCTATGGCTTATACCTAACTTCAATTAATTTTGTAAAAAAAAACCGATTTCATGGTCGTTTAAAAAAAAAGTTTTAATTTTTACACTTTTTTTTTACTTTGATCTCGATTTAAAATTATAAATAAACAATTTTTCATGCCAATTTTAGGTATAAGCCATACAAAAAATATATGTATACTTTAAAACATTTTTTGAATGAAGGAAATCAGATCAATAGAACAAGACCTGTACTTGAAATTAAATTAGAAAACATGGTTTCGAGAAAAACGCGTTTAAAGTTTTTGGAAAGGGACAGCGGGTACGCAGCGCGCGTGACATGGGTACGTTTGACACGCCCTAGCTCAAGAAATAGGCGTCGTATTGAAAAATCCTTTGGCACATATATTCTATACATATATAACTTTCATTTTATGTAAAAAAATCGATTTCTTCAAAAAAATCCAAAAGAACCTCCCCTTAAACTAGTATCTAATGGGTTTCCCATAATGTGGGTCAAAATATAAGCCACTTTTATAAATAAATAATTTGATCTATTTGTAATAAAAACTTTATTAAATTATATTAATGATTTTGATATTGATGAAAGAATATCTCGAAATGTCTCATTGACAGACTCTTTTCTTATTAAATTACTTTAATCAGAAAAATGTTTGTTTAGTAATTGCAAAGTTCTTTATTTGGTTTAGTTTCTGCCATTTAACTTCCCCCTATATTTGTAAACTTATCTTAATTCAATACTTCTACAGAAACATACGGTAATATTCCTTTGGTTATAAGCTATTATATATTTCACTTCTATTTATAGGATTTATTGCAATTTCTTCAAATTAAATTTGAAAATATTTACACGATGGAATATTTTTGATGCTTAATATTCTAAGACTCTCCTCTTTGATTATGTTATACATTTGAAGATTGTTTTCTTAGAAATTACATGTTTTTATAGAGCATTTCCTTTCTCGGTATTCTCGCGATGTTTTCAAGATTCTCTCGCTTAAACTTTTCCCTGTTGTGTATGAGAGTTATTACGGCAACTTTCAAACCATAAAAATTTCTTAATACTTGGCTGCAACGAAGCATAAAAACTTATGACTTGTCTATTCGACACATACACACACACACACACACAAACTGTGTATCCATACACACACACACACAAACAAACAGACAAGAGCAAAATGAGCTTCAGCTCATACAGGATCCATGTTGTTGGCGGTGTTGCACTTTGTTTGTTTGTGCCGGTAATATTTCCTTAAATCGAGTAAGCAAGTGGAATTCAACAAAGCGGAAACGGAAGCACAATGCGTAGCTGATAGTGTTGTGAGTTACCTATGCACACACACACACACAGACCCAGAAAAACACACACATGCTACTTGTTATGCTTGTAGTACGTATCTCATACGCGAGGTTGTCTCAAATATGGCGGCAAATATACTTTTGCTTCTAGACTGAAGCAGCAGACGCTACTCTCCTCCCTGTCTCTTCCTTTCCTCTCTCCTCCACTCCTCTCAAGCTCTTCTCTTTGTCGGGTATCAGCTTCTCTCTTGTTTTTAGCTGCTCTTCATGGCTGCTTCTTTTGGCTTTTTGTTGTTTTTCTTGGAAATTGCTGTTAAAAATAACAAAGCTTCTCGTGAGTTTCTCGCTTCAAGTTGCTTGCCAAGTGACTTCCTTCCTTTCCTTTTGTTCCTATCGTTTTCTTTAAGTTCTTTTCCCCACTTCCATTGAGCTTTTCCTGTTGTTTGTCTTAGTTATGCCACTCCGGCAATCCACTCCCCGCCGACGTCCCCGCCGAATTGAAATTGAGACGCGACGCTCGGCAATTGTATATATTTGCTCTGCTAAATGGCATAATCGAAGCCCCGCCCCCCTCTTCCTGCCCCGACCACTTGTGACCTGACATTTGACAGGCTTTGTGGTGCAGAGATTTTTAAAATACCAACATCAAAAGGAACAAGCACACCAAGTACACACATGCATATGTATGTACTTTTGTATATAGCAAATCCTCTATTTATCTTATGAGTGGGTAGACAATCTCAATGAGGACCCAGTAAATAGGTAATAAGGTCTTTTGTTTGATTTCATTCTAGTTGTTGATTGTAGTTTATTTATATCTCATCTCATTTTTAAACATAGTACTTTGATATTGTCAGCAATCAATCAGTTCGATTAAGGTATGATTTTGAAATACAAGTACCATCTTTCTTATTGTTTCTGTCATTTGACATTGTGGATCTCAGCAGGAGCCAAAAGTAAACTAATTGTTCAAGTTCTTGCGCGTGCTGTTTTCAGTTATCTTCTTGGAAAGACAGTTCAAAGAAATTGTACCTTATATGAAAAATGTATAGCTAACTTAAACAAATAATTAGCATAAGTATTCTGAATAAATAAAATTGCTCTAGATTAAATTTAATATTTGTTTTTATGTATATAATATAAGCACTAGTAGTCGACTAGTACTACTTTCATTTTGTTTTACAATTTAATAAACACAACAAAATTTATTGAAAATTCAAAGGTTTTATTTAAAGTTACCATATGCAACTAATAATACATAAACCTTTAAGGAGTTAAATTATGACATTGACAAGCTCTTAATTAAATTATTTAAAGTTAATATTTTGTCGCTGCTTATTTTTATAGAGCATGTGAGCCTTTTGTGCTAATCGAAAGCAGCCTTAGATGCTTTTGCTCTTTAGTTTGACAGATTTTCTGTTTGCGGTTACAACGAGAACTTCAAAAGCTGCGTCATGGGGAAACTAAAGACATTTGTTAAATCGTCTCGGCTGCTGTTTGGCTTTTAGTTGTTTGGCTCATAAGAAGAGCCGTCTTTAGTTAATTCTCGACAAAATTACGCAGCTCCCTAAGTAAAGTTTTTCTGGCATATTCAAGATGTTTCCATCTTTGCTTTTAGCAAAAGTAAAGTTCAAGCTGCATTTTGTATACGCCGTAACTTAAACGCCTTCAAAAACAAAACTTACCCTCAAATTGTTTGTCATCAAATTGTCGACCCGGCCCCAAAAATGGGCATCATTAAAATGCTGTTACCGGATGAAAGCCGCTTCACCCCAGTACCTGGTCATAGAGCTACAGAGTCACATTGACAGTCACCGGACTTTCGTACCCTGTCAACGGGTCGGGTCCAACCGCAACAAGATTGCTCAGGCATACCCTTTTTTAATTTGCAACATGTCATTGGCAGAAAGACAAGCAAAAAGGACGTGGCCCATCGATGAAAGTCCGGCCAACGAAGAGAGCCGAGCTCGGACAATCATCCAGCCGGACAGAATCCACAATCGAGAACTAAGAAACGCCCAGCGCACGCTTTGTTGCGCCTTTTGTTGGACCTTCTTCCATGCCCAAATAATCGAAGCAAAAACAAAATTAGCAGCAGCAGGAATATTACAAAAAAATATACAGAAAACAAGAGAAAAACAAAAAGACGGGCACAGGCAAAACAGCCCATTGCCAAAACAATCTGGAGAGAGGGCAAATCAACAACTATTTAAGAAGCTCAGCAAACGAAGCGTCGGGAAACGGAAAGAATAAGTTGCCCCAAAACTCATGATAGGTTCATAAACTGCATGGAGCATAAGCAAAGAATTATTGTACTTTCATTTTGACCATCTTAAACACTTCCACAATTTCACAAAGTGCATTCGAGTATAAAACGAAAAAATAAATATACTTAAACTTGTGCTTTAAGTTTGCCGTTTAATGGAAATAAAAGTAGGAAGCAAATTATTAATCGATTGGTTCCTATGAATAACGTTTTGTATTTTTGAATTTTAAAAACAAACCTGAAGCTTATAGATTATTGTTTTCCCTTCTAGCTAAGAATAATAACAGCTATGCATATAAATAAATCTTCGAATTTTCTAAATCAAACTAAATGATTAAAAGCAGTAAAGACATTTCATAATTAGAAAAAAAAATCAAATATGTGTTAAATTATTATCAAAATTTGTATATTTATTGTACATGATATTTAAATACAATTTTCATCTTTTGTCAATTGGTTTTAAATGATAATGTAGTAATACATCTATGTCTATACCAATATCAATAAATGTAAAAAATATTTTGTATGATCTATATTGGGTATTTCAAATTGCAGTTGCTCAAAAGAAAGTTAAAATCATACCTAAAATAGTTGTATTGAGTATGTTTTAATGGCATATAAGGTTTTATCTGCTTGCTAAAAAGCAGCCTAGAACCCATCATCCCAACCTCGCAACTCACACATACTTTGATAGACGACGAGGAAGCAAAAGTGAATGCAAAGGAGATGGGAAGGCAGAGTAAAGAAGATGGTATATGGAATATAGAGGGTAGGAGAATTCAGGGAAGAGGATACCCCCACAAATGTCATACAAATGACCCATATTAAATTTATTAGGACAAAAGGAGCAGCCCAATGAAATTCAATAGCTGAAAACCTAATCGCAAACAAAATAAATCGCCAAGGCCTAAGAATATTTATATGAGTATATACAACCACACAAAATACAAACATACACTTCAATACATACATTATCCCATTGTACATAGAGAGGTGGACTTAGGTAAGTATAGGGAGAAGGGATATGGATGCATCAAAAGCAGCTTAAAGGCGTTTTCTGTGGGCCAACTTTTTGCATGGCTTGTCGTTACACTGTCATTCTGGTAGCTTTACCAAATTGATTTATAATCCTCCCTCGAATTTTCTCCCTTCAAAACTCTTCGACGACATTACGCGGTTATCTTAAAGTTTTTCTCAGATTGTAACGGTCTCTCTTTTTTCTACTTGCTTCTCGTTAAACGATTTTAATGAAATTATCCAATTACTTTGCAATTATGCGTAACCATTAATGGGAAAAATTTGCGACGCGTTTCCGTTTGTTTACCTCGACACGTGCTTCGGCCCATTATCCTGCAGCTAATTAAGAAACGTGAGACAAATGACAAGTGCTAAATTATTGTGTGCGAGTGCTAAAAAGATACACAACCACACATACAACATCACAATCCATGAAGATATCAAATCAATTTTCATAGCTTCAACTGCCCGACTATATGATATCCTTTTTCAAGTTCCCTAAACTCAAAGATGTACGGAAAGTTTCTTATAAATAAAGTTTATCCCTAAATACTAAATATTAAATAATTTAACTTTTTGCCTTAAGATGCTAAAAATTCATTAATTATACCAACCTACTTATCACTGCGGACGGTAGTCCGCGCTAGTGACGAAAGCAGCACGAAGGGTGCGAAGGCGACTAGCATATATACACAGGAAGAATGGAAGATTTGCTATGACTGTCCGATCAGGTCGAGCTATATACCGATCGAAAGGTATCTTAAACTTAACTTACAAATGTGCATACTAAGACTTTTGGAAACTCACCTGGTTCGTGAGATAAACAGGTGTAAGTGGCAGGGAAAAAATGTAAATTATTGGAGCTAATGGGGCCGCTGGAGCCTTTTTGAATTTTTGTTGATTTTTTTACAATTTTCATCAAAAATACGCGTCGAATGACACCTCGATCATCGAAATCGGACTACTGGTTCGAAAGATAATTAATTTTGAAATTTTTAGGGGCCTTTCGAAATTGAGATGAAAAGTCAGTTTGTCTGTTTGTTTGTTTGGATCAAATCGTTAATTTAGCTTAAATGTTTGAATGAGGACTTGTTCCCGCTCAAAAATCTAGAAACGTTTGTTCTACGACTTTTTCGAAAAATAGCTAGTTTAGCGGGAAATCTCTAAAAACCGCTAAAATTTAAACCCTCATAGCATCCAAACGATAGAAGCTATAGATGCGATCTATATATCGTTGCAAAGGTATTTCGAAGGGCTCTTAGGCATACCTTCAAAGTTCATACCTTCATACCTTCAAAGTTCAAAGGTAAACGGCTACAGGTGAAATAAGGTGTTTTCCCCCACATTTTGGCGGTTTTTGAGAAAACGTCGCTAACGATTTTTTTTAAATTTTGATATATTTTAGCTTGTAAAATTTCTCGTTTTTTGATGTATAACACAAAAAATTTTACCAATAGGTTTGGAAGATATAACCTATTAACTGAATATATACGTTTTACTTTGAATTGGAATAGGGCAGCAGCAACAAAGTGTCATAGCAGCCAGTTTGTTTGTTTGGATCAAATCGTTAATTAAGCTTAAATGTTTAAATTAGGACTTGTTCCTGTTCAAAAATCTAGATACGTTTGCTCTACGACTTTTTCGAAAAATAGCTAGCTTAGCGGGAAATCGCTAAAAACCGCTAAAATTGAAAACCCCATAGCATCCAAACGATAGAAGCTACAGATGCGATCTATATATCGTTGAAAAGGTATTTCGAAGGGCTCTCAGGCACTGCTTGCAGCGTAATGGAAATTACCTGTTAGCTGAATATACTTAGAGTGGGAATAGGACAGCAGCAGCAAAGTGTCATAGCACCCAGAGTTTAAGAGTGCTGATAGCTTTTGCGCTGGGCATGTATGTTTGTAAAGGGGACCAGTGTCGCCAAACAATTTGTTTTAGCTTGTACAAACAATAATCAAAGTTGACAAAAAATATTGCAATTTCCAAATTTCTGATATCTTATTCAAAAATTTCTGATATCCCATAAAAAAAACCTCTTTACGAGGTAAAAGTCTAGTGACGAAAACATTTTCATGCCCCAAAATTTCTGATATCCAATTTTGTGACGAATAATATTAAGTTTTACACATAAATTATTTAAAACAAAATTTTTGCATTCGGCTCTGCGCAAAACAGTGAGTGAGTTTTATTTGGTATGAAGAATTGATACATTGTAGCGCAATGTGCCGAGTGCCAAAATTTTGTTTTAAATAATTTATGTGTAAAACTTAATATTATTCGTCACAAAATTGGATATCAGAAATTTTGGGGCATGAAAATGTTTTCGTCACTAGACTTTTACCTCGTAAAGAGGTTTTTTTATGGTAAAGCATCTACATACATATGTATATGGTATCTATTTTTACGTCTAATAAAATCAAATTAAATTAAATTCTTATTCAAACTGTTGGACAATTACATAAAATATTTATAGCACATTAACGGGGTTTTTTTTAATTGCTTATTGTCTGCAGCAGCGGTGGGCACGAAATCAGAATTCGGGAGCACTACAACAAAAGCGGGAGCTAACAACAACTACCCTATTTGAGTCTACCCACTTTGTCTCGCGAGTCTTTTGTGCGTTGTTGTTGATGTTGTAATTTTTCTTGCGAGTCTTTTGTGCGACTTCACGGCGCCGAATATGCAGAAATAAAGTTGGGAGCAGCCGCTAGATCCCGGAGCCTATGCGTGCCCACCGCTGGTCTACAGAATCGAGGGGCATGTTGGTTCTCAAAGAACGCCAGAAATATATCACTGCGGACGGCAGTCCGCGCTAGTGACGAAAGCAGCACGAAGTGTGCGAAAGCGACTAGCGTCGAATGACATCTTGATCATTAAAATCCGATCACTGGTTCAGAAGATAATTAATTTTGAAATTTTTGGTGCCATACTCAAAACGAGATGAAAAGTCAGTGTTTGTTTGTCTGTTGGTCTGTTTGTTTGGATCAAATCTTTCTTATAGCTTAGAAGTTTGAATGAGGAATTGTTCCAACTCTAAAATCTAAAATCGTTTGTTCTACGACTTTTTCGAAAAATCGCTATTTTAGCGGGAAATCGCTAAAAACCGCCAAAATTAAAAATTTATATAGCATCCAAACGATAAAAGCTAAAAGATGTGATCTACAGAGGTGGTCAAAAGTATTTACACATCGTGAATTTTCTTGAGCTTTCAACTTTGATTGCTTATTGATGCTGCTTTTGCACCAGACTACAAAATAACGTTTATTGCCATGTTTCTACATCCATGCTGAAGCAAATGAAAGAAAAATTAGAAAATATAACTGTCCAGGGGATCAGCAAAGAAGCATTGAGCTGATGATGTATTTACACACATTTATTTTACGTCAAAATTATTAACACCCAACTTATTTAATTTTTTTTTTGTTAAATATGCAGTTGAAACAAAATATTTTATAACTATGCTTCTTTACTAAATTCCCTGGACAGTTATATTTTCTAATTTTTCTTTCATTTGCTTCTGCATGGATGTAGAAACACGACAATAACCGTTATTTTGTAATCTGAGTGCAAAAGCAGCAGCAATAAGCAATCAAAGTTGAAAGCTCAAGAAAATTCACGTTGTGTAAAAACTTTTGACCACCTCTGTATATGTCGCTAAAAAGGTATTTTGAAGGGCTGTTAGGCATACCTTTTAACTTTCTAAAGAACATAGGTAAATTGCTACAGGTGCCATTAAATATTTTTCCCCACATTTTGGCGGTTTTTGAGAAAACGCCGCTTACGATTTTTTTTAGTCTTAAATATGTTTTAGTTTGTCAAATTTCGCGTTTTTGAAATATATGACACAAAAAATTGTACCGATAGGTTTGGAAGATGTAACCTATTTACTGAATATATACATACGTTTTAGTTTGAATTGGAATAGGGCAGCCGTAACAAAGTGTCATAGCAGCCAGAGTTTTAGAGTGTGAAAAAATTTTTGTCACTCGGCACTGCGCAAAAAAGTAATATTTATTAGGTATGAAGAATTTAGCGAATTTTTTTGAAAATAAATTATATGTAAAACCTAACATTATTGGTCACAAAATTGGATATCAGAAATTTTTGGGGAAGAAAATGTTTTCGTCACTAGACTTTTACCTCGTAAAGAGGTTTTTTTATTGGGATCTTTATAACTCTTAACTAATTCACAAAAAAGTAAATTCGATTTTCAGAAAATTGCAGCATTTTATTAATATATAATTAGTCTTGATAACCTGGTTATATACGTAAAGTTAAATTTTTTCAGAAAAAATCAACCAAATCAACTGTTCTTGGGTATCTTTAGCACTCACTACACATAAATAAATGTGTCTGTTTATATTTCGGATCTCGAAATAAATTTAATATCTACTGATCTTAGTTTATATTGACAATTCCATAGTAATATAAAACACATTTAGAGAATATTTCTTACATAAATAAAATGATTGTTTGTCTACAAATAAGTCATATATACCTCTTCAAATATTATATACGTAATTTGCAAGGTATCTTCAACACACACCGCACATAAATAAATTTGTCTGTTTGCTTACAGATTGGTGAGGCGTGTAGGTCTAAAGACAACGCCAGAAATTTATTAATTATCAACTAAACTTGCTTTCGACCTCGATTAAGCCACACAAAAACACACACACACATACCCTGACACACATTCCCACACAGAGCAATGCATAGAAACATTTACAATCACAGCAGCTTGATTGGCATTTAAAGCTCTTTAGGATATATGTATATCCTTAGACACATCGTTGAGAACTCGATGGTGGCTGACAGCAAAAATCGAAGAGAAGTGGCTACATTGAGCCTCAGCTGAGCTCCTTAACGCTGCCTGTCTGACATAATCCCTGCAATTGTAAATTTAATAAAAGCACCGCCTTCCCTCTTAAACTGGTCGACGCAGCGGCCAAGGACGACAGATGAAATGGCATAGCAAGTAGTTAGGGCAATTAAGCCAACTCAAAGTGGTGGCAGGAGGCTTGAGCGCAAGAAAATGGAAACCAAAGACGAGACGAGCAGCTCAACTTTATGTCCCTCTGTGTATGGGTGTAAAGAAAATATTATATGAAAGAAAACTTGCAAGCTAGTTTTTTAAGTGCCCGACTCTCTAAATGAAGGTCAGTTAAGGTCATCAATTGGAACATGTAGCAATTCACCATAAACTGACACGAAATTAAATTTCTATGACTACAGCAAATGATGTCACTCTCGGTTTCATTTAAATTATAACTTGATTTTCAGAGAAAAGCTTAAGGGGAGGTTCTTTTGGATTTTTTTGAAAAAATCGATTTTTTTTTTACATAAAATGAAAGTTATATATGTATAGAACAATAACAGGGACCGCAAATAAGAGTAATGAATGCTAATTTCAACTAAAAAAATCAATGTGAAGGAAACATGCTACAGTAGAATGGTAAACACCAAAATTCCTATTTTAGCCGGAACTATTGATATCAGCAAAAAACTTTTATTTTCAATTTTTAAAATATAAATCAAATTTAATTCTTATTTTTAATTTTTATTAAAAAAGTCAAAAATAATCGTTAAAATTAAATTTTTAAATAAAAGTTGTGAAATAACTGTTATTTCTGATTTTTTCAATAAAAATCAAATAAATAAGAGTTATTCCGTAACTTTTATTTTAAAAATCAAAAATAAAAGTTAAAGTGAATAACTTTTGAACCAAGAGGTGAATTTCCAAAATTTAAAAATATTCTTGATCTATGACTCGAGACCTTTCATATGATCCATCACATGTCCTTTAAGGACTGTTAAAGTTTGCAAGTTCGATTATTATTACACTTGGCAACTCTAATTAATTAACATATATGACACATGTACATATAGAATGAATTTACTTCATTGTAAACCTCAGCAATCATCTTCCTTCTTAATAAAACGTTCGTCGAGTTCACATCGTCTGCCGTGCGTTCTTTATTTCTAAATGATTTGGCATTATTTTACTTAAATTCCCTGCGTGCAAAACGTTTGTACTAACATTAGGTTATGGGCCCAGAACCCGTAAAGTAAAATAAAAAAAGCAAAATGAGCCATTTTCAAATAGAAACGTTAAGTGAGCAAAACTATGATGTGTGGTGCATTCAAATGAAAAGTGTCTTGATACACCAAGAATTATGGAGTGTTGTGTGTGGCCAGTTGGTGGTCAACGAAGAGGCTCCAAAAACGGTTTTGGCAGACCAAAAGGCTCTCGCGTTAATTGTGTTAAATGTGAACATTTCGCAATTGAGTTATGTCAATAATGCAAACTCATCCAAAGAAGCATGGGACAAGTTACGTGAAGTGCATGTGCCAGCAGGACCGATTCATAAAGTGTCTCTTTATAAAAAGTTGTTAAATATGAAATTGGACAATAGTGGTAACATGGCGCAGTATATAAATGCATTTGTTGAAATTGTGGACAAATTAACTGAAGTGAGCATAGATTTGCAAGACGAGCTAAAAGTGATTATTTTACTGTCAAGTTTAAACTCGGAATACGAACAGTTCGTGGTAGCCATTGAAACAAGAGATTCGTTGCCGTCGTTTGATGTGCTGAAAGCGAAGTTATTAGCAGAAGCTGATAGACTTTCGGAAAATTGTGGAATCAGCAGCGATCAAAAAGTGTTGTATGCAGGCACAAAAGCTGAGAAAAGCCAACAGTATAAAAAGAAAAATTCAAATTTTACTGGGTTTTGTTTTAATTGCAAAAAACGTGGACATAATGCTTTGCAGTGCAAAGTTAAACGTCATGAAGACCGAAGTGAAGACCGAAATGAAAAACAGGCATGTTCATATGCTGCTTACTCAGCGGTGCAAAGGGAACGTTCTAGAAACGGAAGTTGGTGCTTACACAGTGGTGCCACTACGCATATGTGTTTTGAAAAAGATTTGTTCATATCGTACGAAGAGAAAAAAGAACAAATCATGTTAGCGGCTGATAAGTACATTGAGTCGGTTGGCAAAGGCAAAGTGAAAATTAAAACCAAATTTTGTGAAATCATGTTGTGTGACGTTTTGTATGTGCCATCCCTGCACATTAACTTTTACTCGGTTAACAAAGCGTTAAAATTCGGGCATACGGTATTTTTCAAAGACACGTACGCTGCAGTGACATCCAAAAATGGATCAGTGTTGTTAAAAGCCGAACTAAAGGAAAATTTGTTTTTGTTCGACGACATTAACAAACATAAGCTGTTTGCTATGCAAGAAAAAGCAGTCGTGTGGCACAATCGGTACGGCCATTTAAAATTTCGTAACTTAAGCGAGTTAATAAATAGTGAACGCGTACACGGTGTGGACATTAAGAACTTTCCCTCGAAAATAAATTGCAATACGTGTAATTTATCGAAAACATGTACATTGCCATTCGAGTCGAGCACAAAAGGTGCGTCGCATTGCTTAGATTTAATACATACGGATGTATGCGGTCCGATTAATGTGTCGTCAGTTGGTGGTGCAAAATACTTCATAACGTTCATAGACGACCGGTCGAAAAGAATTTTCGTATACTTTATGAAATCTAAAGACGAAGCATTCGATAAATTTGTGACATTTAAAAGTCTAGTTGAGTGTCAATTGCAAAGAAAAATAAAAGCAATACGGAGTGATAACGGAAGAGAATACGTGAACGGTAGATTCGATGCGTTATTGAAAAATTGTGGCATAAAAAGACAATTAACGGTACCCTATACGCCACAACAAAACGGAGTGGCCGAGAGAGCGAATCGTACGCTCGTGGAAATGGCGCGCGCAATGATGATCCATGCAAACGTGCAGGAATCGCTATGGGCCGAGGCTGTTGCAACTGCAACGTATTTACGCAACAGATCTCCTTCAAAAGCACTGGATGGCGTTACTCCTTATGAAGTCTGGAGCGGTCGTAAGCCATCCGTTAAGCATTTACGTATCTTTGGGTGTCCTGTATATGCACTGGATAAGATGCAGCACAAGAAGTTCAAGGCCAAGGGAAAGAAGTATACGTTTGTTGGGTATTCCTTAACAGCAAAAGCATACCGGCTTTTTGATAACGAGACCAAGCACGTGGTAGAACGGCGTGATGTCAGATTCGTTGAAGAAGAAGCAGAAAAAGTCGCAGGTCAATCTTCACCTGATTCTGATATTTTTTCTTTTATTGTCAGCAAAGAGGCAATCGAACCGCAAGGGTCAGAAGAAGTGGTCGACCCAGAGCCAAACCAGGAGGTCAGCGCTGAGCAAGCAGAGCAATATGACATTAATGAGCAAGAAGCGCAAGATGACATCCACTATGATGAAGAAGCAGCAAGCGAATCAGAAACCGAGGCGGAGAATTACCGGAGCTTTGACGGTTCAGATTCGTCAAGCAGTCAGCATGAAGAGCAAGATGTTCAAAATGTTCGTCGCGGTCCAGGCAGGCCCAGGCTGGTTCGAACCGGACGACCAGGAAGGCCTAAGAAGCAGTACAACGAACTCCACAATATGGTCGCATATTACGACATGGAAACGCCAAACACACTTAAGCAGGCAATGTGTAGCAAGCATGCGTTTGAGTGGGAGAAGTCCATGAAATGTGAGTACGACGCTCTCATTGCAAACAATACGTGGTCGCTGGTTGACCTTCCGCCTGATGCAAAAGCCATTGGTTGCATGTGGGTATATCGTATCAAGAGGGACGAAAAGGGAAGCATTGAACGCTTCAAGTCGAGGCTTGTCGCTAAAGGATGCAGCCAGCAGTATGGGATAGACTTCACTGAGACATTTTCACCAGTCATAAGGTATGAAAACATAAGGCTGTTGTTAGCTGTAGCTGCAGAGAAGGAGCTATACCTACATCAGATGGACGTTTCAAATGCGTATTTGAACGGCGAGCTTAACGAAACTGTTTACATGAAGCAGCCTGAACCTTTTAAAAGCAAGAACTATCCCAATCGTGTTCTGAAGTTGAACAAAGCTTTATATGGTCTAAAGCAGTCGGGAAGGGTTTGGAACAGTACGCTTGACAATGCTTTACAAAGACTTGGGTTCCGAGCTACTCAGAGTGAGCCATGCTTATACAAAAATATTGAAAAGGATTCATATAATTTGATAGCCGTCTATGTGGACGATTTAATAACAGCCTGCTCAAAAAAGTCCGATTTGGTCCACATTAAGAAGAAGTTAAAGGAATCTTTTAATATTCACGATAACGGTCAGTTACATTACTTTCTGGGTATGGAAATACAGCGCAAAGGAGATGTAGGTGGTCAAAAGCAATTCATAAAGAATCTGCTTGAGAAATATAGCATGAGTACATGTCGTCCGGTATCAACACCATTGGACGCAGGATTTCGTATTGGTTGCAGCGAAGACAATTGCAACAAACCAGACGTCACTGAGTACCAATCGTTAATAAGATCACTCACATATCTGGCCATTTCGACAAGGCCCGATATATCGCACTCAGTGAGTAAGTTAGCTCAGCGAAATACAGATCCGCATCAAGAGCATATGTCTGCTGCGAAACACATTTTGCGGTATCTGGCTAAAACGATCGACTTGAGGCTACACTATCGCAAAGTTGGTCAACAACTGCATGCGTTCGTCGATGCAGACTGGGCAAATGACAGCCTAGACAGAAAATCGTACAGTGGCTACGGTTTTTATCTTGGAGGTTCCACATTTTCCTGGGAGTCCAAGAAGCAAGGAGTGGTAGCACAAAGCAGCACAGAGGCTGAATACGTCGCTTTATCAACGACTGCAAAAGAGGCAGTATATTTGCGTCGACTTTTGGAGGAAATTGGTTTTCATTCGCCAGCTGAGCCCGTCCAGATCCATTGGGATAATCTAAGTGCACAGCAGATTGCAACCAACCCGGTGCATCATAAGAGGACGAAGCACATCGATATAAAGTATCATTACATACGGCAGGTCTTAACAAAGAAAATTGTATGTCTTTCTTATGTTCCTACAAATGAAAACGTTTCCGACATATTCACCAAAAATCTACAAAAAGAAAAACATAATAAGTTTGTAAAGTTGCTTGGATTATATGTTTGAAAAATATTGTATAACATTATAACAATTGAACTTGAGAAGAAGTGTTAAAGTTTGCAAGTTCGATTATTATTACACTTGGCAACTCTAATTACATTTGACACATATATGACACATGTACATATAGAATGAATTTACTTCATTGTAAACCTCAGCAATCATCTTCCTTCTTAATAAAACGTTCGTCGAGTTCACATCGTCTGCCGTGCGTTCTTTATTTCTAAATGATTTGGCATTATTTTACTTAAATTCCCTGCGTGCAAAACGTTTGTACTAACAAGGACGATATTAAGGATCCGACTATTTTCTATTATATTTAATTTTTTCTTCTATATTTGTTGCAGTAATATATGTAGTAATTATTGGCACACAAAATACCAGTTGATACTAAAAATACTACCTGCAACGCAACAGCAACGCCGCTGTTCGAACCTTGAGCACTCTTCTGACCTCTAGCTACTCCATGGAATTGATATTTCCAGAGGGTCTCGTCTTTGTTCGAATGTAGTGAATTCAATTCCCAAATAATAATGTTATTTCGTGGAATTTCCCATTTGTAAAAGATCTTTTGTTATTTAGAAGGAATTCAAAGAGTTGTCTGCTCAACTGTCTGATTCTGTAATTAAAGGCGAAAATGCGAATTCGCTTTTCCTCTGTGCTGTTTTCAACTCTAACTCGTTCATTGACTCTCATTCATTGCGCAGCTCAAAGAATTGAGCAAGAAGGCATGTAACTATAACTAGGTGAACCAAAATCGGCCCACCGACTTATATAAACCACACAGTCATTTCAATCTTTATCCAGACCACTTATTAATATTGATCACATCACTTTTTTTTCTGACAGCACTGGTTATACATCACTGCGGACGGCATTTTGGCGCTGTTTGAGAAAACGCATTTATCGATTTTTTTTAATTTTCAATGTGTAGTAGTTTGTACAATTTCGCGTTTTTTTTTATATAAGACACAAAAAAGTATACTGATGGCAATCGTGTTTCTAAAAATAATTAGGGTATTCAGAAACTCTAATATTTGTGTTATGTGGCAAAGTGTTATATGTTGTATTGACATGAAGCAAAACCATAAGGAGGTCTCGTCGTCGTGTTAACACTCAAAATTTAAAAAGAGTTGACTTTTCACTGATGTTCACTTGGTTGGCTTTTTATGTCGGCCTACTATAGCATTTTTGTATGAAATTCTTCAGAGTGTGAATAGATTTTGTGAGAACAAAAGCCGACGGTTGAAAAGGGTCGGTGAGAAATGGTCGTCGAACGGGAACATAACGATCAAAGATATTAAAGATATACATATATATAAATACAGTCGAACTTCCCCAACTCGAATTACCATTATCCTAAGAAAAAGTTCGACTTAGGGAGACTTCAGCTTAGGGAATTTTTTTTTAAAGTCTTTTAGCAGAAACTACAATTTCATTCATTCATAAATACATTTCAAATTGTGAACTTTTCTTGTTATTTTCAACAAAAACAGATTCCAGTTTGTTCAAGACCTGTCAATATTTTCAAAAATTGAGTTTTTCGTTCTTTTGCTGTATCCCGAAGAAGTTCCCGATACAAATGATATCATAATAAATTTTCTATTTTTTAAAATAATGAATTCGAATTCCTAAACTAATAAGTTTGAATATTCGATATTTAATTTAATAATTTAAATAATCTTTCGCTGATACCAGCCAATTCAATTGTTGATGCACTATTCTACTATATTGTATCCCCATATGCTAATGTACATCAATATTACATATCCAAACGAGCCGGTAACAAAAGCATAAACAGAAACGAAAAATATACTCAAACTTTATTGGGAATTTTTCCTAAAAATTCGACTTACAAAAGCACTGGCCAATATTTTTGTTCGAGTTATGGAGAAATTCGACTTATGAAAGTTCGAGTTACGAAAGCAGAATTGTATAAAATTTTCTCAGTAAACGCTATTGCCACTCGATTTTGTTCGAGTCAGAGAAAATTCGAGGTAGGGAAGTTGGATTGTAGATGTATCTCGACATAGTAACGAATTTTAAAAGCTTTTTAATATACTATAAAAATTAAAAAGGTCATACTAGAAATGAAAATTTTGTTCAACATTATTGGCTAACAATGCTGTTCTTATTGATTTGCACCCGCTTGTTCGTTGTCAAAAATGTTTACGTCATTTTAATGATTGCCGAAAATATAAAACCAACAGCATAAATACCAAGTACGTGGGGTCTAACAAAAGTTCGGTAAGTTAGCGACTTTTAAATTGTTTTCAAAATTCCAAAAGTCTCAAAACTTTCGCAATACTTTTACGAGGTTATATTAAAAGTCTTGGATTAATCGGTTAAAATGGAGACTAGAAAATGCAAATTAGCTGAAGGTACCTCAGATGAAATTCTACTACCAACGCAAACAGATTTTCACTATAGCCTTTTATTCGGTTTTCCACGCAAACTGAAGACCGTACAAATATATGATGAATGTCAAAATATTTATAGAACGATTGCACCATCTCTGAAGACTATTTCAAAATGTTTCCAAAGATTCTAGACAGGACATTTTTCTGTACAGGACGATCGCCGAGAAGGTCGACCAAAATTTTCGAGGGACGAAAGAAATGTGGCCCTAGTTAGAACAAAACTTGCCGAATACCCTCGATCTACCCAGAAAATGGTTTCTAGTGAGCTGGACTTGAATGCCATAGCCATATCTCGCATATTGCATCAAGATCTGATGTATACGAAGAAGTTTGCGCTATGGGTTTCACGCTTTTTAAATGAGGTCCAAAAAGAAGCTCAGATGCATTTTGCCCAATATCTTTTGAATAAATTTGAAAATTTTATGTCTAGCAACTTTTATAAATTCATTACTGATGCCAAAGCTTGGTTTAATAAATACGACCCGAAAGCCAAACAGTAGTCCATGGTATGGAGCTCCAAAGTAGCCAACCCACCTATTAAAAAGCTTTAAATGGAAGATTTTGAAGACTGTTTTGAGAAGTCGATTTTTAGGCTTAAGAAAAGATTGAAATCAATGGCGATTATGTAGAGAAGATAAAAAAAAGTCGAAGATTCACAATAAATTAAAAAAAAAAATTTTCCGAATTTTTTTTCCGGTCAACTTACCGAACTTTTGTTAGTCCCCACGTATATACAACAAATGTTGTAAGATTTTTGCTAAAATACCATAATTCTTTTCTTAGAATGAAAATAATTGACCAGATGTCAACCAAATGAATTATCATCTGGTTATATTTAAATTGACTTTGAAACGGGATCTTAGCGTAGTTATCTTTAGAATGGAATTGAAAATTCAAATAAAACTCGATGGGATTAATAAACATGCTAATTGAAGGAAAGCAATCTATGCTAATACATATTTGATTTATGCATTTTAGGAAATTGTTGTTTTTGTTCATGTTGTTGGGCATTTGTCAGTCGTAACGATAAAAGTTGTTGCTATCGCAGCGATATTCAATTTGTATTTCTTTTTATTCTCATTTAACTTTCCAAACTTTTTGTTTGTGTGTTTTGTGGTGTGTATGTTGAATTTACATTTCACAAACTAATTGTATGTAAATATGTCAAATGTGTGTCTTCAACACCTGCATCTGTGCTTTTGTGTGTGTGTGGGATGTGGTGTGCCTGAGTGTGTGTTTGTATTGCATATTGACAATTTCATAAATGCGGTAACATTTTCAATTAAATATGCGCAACGCCGCAAACACAGCTGCACAATCTACACACACAAACTCAAATATGTATATATACATATAAACACACATCAACTTATGTGTATTTATGTATACATATATATATTTATTTTTTTGCCACGCCCTTCCAACGCCCAGTCCATAAATTCTCGGCAAGTCGATTGATATGTACACACATATTTGCAGGTGTGCAGCTTTTGGTCGGTTACAAATTGCAAATCAATCAATAAATAATTGAAATGAAAATCATTTTGCTGGTTTCAACTTATCTTCCCCCTGCCCCCGTCTCTTCTACCTTTACCTCTTCCTCCCGCCCTTCTTTTTTACTTCGCTACGCTTTGGTTTGGCTGCGTATGCAAATGGCCAAAATTGTGTACATCTATCACTCGGATCGGATCGGAATCAAAATCGAAAGCGGCAGACAGAGCAACTCACACATACACAGACCTACACACACCTACACACAGTGAGCATGGCGTAAAGGATACAAATTCCGAGTCGTGAGTGCGTTTCCAGGTGTGCCGGATTAGAGATGAGACAACTGATGGCACAAGTTTGCATGTGTGTTTTTACAGTTTGAGCCACAAAACCGAAGCTTTTCCAACATTTTGTAGGTTTTATGTCTTGATTTCAAGTGATTTCATATTATTTTCCTGAGATTAATCATAGAAATATCGCAGTGATTTGTAGGGTCATCTCTAGTGAGTTGTCGAGTGTTTTGTGATTGCGGACTGAATGTGTGTTCGTCAGGTTATCAGGAATGTTCCGGATTTCACTTTTTACTTTTTAGCATTTAGTGATTTGCATTTATTCACTTTGAATTTAGACTAAGTGTTTAAAAATGATCGTTATTCGCTTTATCGGACTTAAACTCATCAACTCAAAGTGATATCAATCCGCTGAATATTGCCGAAAGGTATTAGAGCAATTAAAAGAAATTCAATTCCGACAAATATTATCGAAATTGAAATTCGGAACAGGCCTGTATATTTTGCTACGGATGTGTTGTTGCTGTGTGGGTTGATATTTTGGTAAATTACCAATTTCACAAATCAATTTGGCACTTTTTCAATAAAGCAACACGGACAGAGCCGAAACCAAGTCGAGGAATGGAGCGTGTTTGCCATTTTAAATTGGAATTCTATGAAATTTGGTAAATAACTTGTTACCCAAAAAAAAAAAAATACACATATAAAATCGCTTGGCCAGGACAGAGTGCCTGCTTTGTCTACCAGCTCCTATTGCAGCTTTAGATTCATTTCCATCGTCTCCGTTTTCTACTCCATCTCCATGTCTAGGAAGCTTCTATGCCCACGGGTTAAATTTAATTTCAAAGTTCGCTTTTGTTTTTGGCTGTGCTTCGTTTTTGTCGTTATGCCCAAATCCCGCACAAATCCTTTGAGATAGCACACGAACAGCTGCTTTGGACCACGTCGAGGACGAGAAAGAGCAAGAGCACGTCAACGTTGTTGGTCTCTCTTTGTTGTTGTTGCTTTAAGCGGCGCTGCTTTGCTTGCAGATTTACGCACCAGCAAATTGTTGAATTTATTGGGGGCTGTGCAACACCATGAGGCAATGCAATGCTTTGGGCGTGGCAGCATTTTCAATTTTGTCGCTGCATTTCGAGGCGTGCCTGTTTGTGGAATCGCTAAAAAACCCCAACTCAAACCTAATACGAAACCTGAACCCCAACCCCAACTTCAGCTCCAACCTAAACCCGCAGCCGCTGCGAGGCTGGTCTTGATTGCATTTGCCAAATGCCAACACCAACTTGCAGACACGCATCCGTCAGCTGGGTGACAATCTAATCAAGCCAAACGGTTCAAAAAGGGACCAAAGGCCATACGATTTAAATGGGGAATGATGGGTTCTCAGTCCTCAATTTGCCCCCAATGCAGACAACCATTTTAAAGGCTATTGATATGTCCAATAAAGTGTCAGCAACTTTTTGAAGAAATAATCTGAATACGTTTTTATTATTTGAAACTATTTTCTATGCTAATATCTCATTGCGCTATAAAGTAAAATTTGGTTTTAAATTATTGTTTTTTTTTTTTTTTAGATTGACGAGTATACATTTTTGCGTTTCATTCCTAGGAATTTAAAAACACATGCTTGACTACAATGACGTGGGGAATCGACGGGGGGAGTTTTTTCAAACTGAAAGTTCGGTAAAGGTCTGGTTGCGGATCTACTCTTAAAAATAAAAAAAAAAACTCAAAACAAATAAGAGGGAATTTTGAATTTTGAATTTTGGTGAACAAATTTTTTCCGGGTCACTGCTAGTTTTTTTTTTACTGAAGTTTGAAAATTGGTTAAAAATTCACTTTTTTCATTGTTGTTTTCCGTTTTTCATGGTTGCTTTGGCTTTTGCATGGTTGCTTTGGGGTTTTCAGGGTTGCTTTTCGATAATGTGGAACGTTTTCCAACACTACTTTTTCTCCAACATGCCCATTTTTTGTGTGTTTTTCAATACTTTTCATAACGAAATCTGTAAGAAAAGTGATATGGGGTATGTGCAAAGCAAGTCGCAGGCGAAAATTTAAAAAAAAACAACAAAATCGCGCGCGATTTTTAACAATTTTTAATCCATTTCCCTGCCATATTTGTTCGAAATTTATACATACATAATTTTAATATTTCCTTTGGTTTTATTTTTTTTTTTATGCAAAAGCTCATTTTGCATTGAAAATATCAAAATTTCAATTAAAAAAAAACTAGCAGGGACCCGGTAAAAATTTTTTCACCAAAATTAATGATAAATCGCCCTCTTTTTGTGTTTTTTTAGACCCCGTACTTTAAAAAAGTAAAGGGGTCTATTAACTTTGTCACAAAAAAAAGTGCGTAACAGGCAGAAGGAGGCGTGGCAGACCCCATAAAGTGTATATATTCTTAATCAGTATCAACAGCCAAGTCGATATGGCCATGTCCGTCTGTCCGTCTATCTGTCTGTCCGTCTGTAAGAGCGCCTAGATCTCAGAGACTATAAGAGCTAGAGACTCCAAACTTGGTATATAGGTTCGTCTACAATATATTGCAAGCAGATCGAGTTTGTTTTAGATTTTGGATCGGACCACTATATCATATAGTTCCCATAGGAACAATCAGTTGAAAATCCAGTCTTAGTATGGAAAACTTTTTTGCTGTTTGAGATATTTCAACCAAACTGACAAAATATGTATAAAAGATGGTCCCATACACACTGACCGAATTTGATTGAAATCGGATTACTATATCATATAGCTGCCATAGGAACGGCGACCCCGACAGTCGAGTACCGCTCGTTTTTTTTTTTTTTTGAGAGTACTAGACTGTTACCGAAAGTTCTAATTATGTGACAGGTCGGCGACTCTAACCACTGAGCCACCGGAGCACACGGTAAATTATTGTAAAGATTTTTTACACTTTAAATCTGGTACACGTTGAGTCTCATTCAGTGAGTCAGTCGAGCACAGAGATTTATATATGTATATACAGGGTGCGGCAGCTAAATCCGGACAAATTTCAATTTGAATTTCCCGCCATTTAGTAGGTCAGCCAGAGGTTGCGTTTGAGGTTCTTGAAAGTCATGGGCGTCTAGTAAACAGTCATTTTCTTAAAATAGAATACATGTTACGTATGTACAAGTGAAGACTACAATCGACGCGCTTGGCGTTCGGCGGCCAAGATCATTCGAATATTTGGGTACCCAAAATCGAAAGTTTATGATTTTGTGGCAAAATACAATGCTTAGGAGAAGTCCGAGAAAGGTTTCGCTAACCCAGCGGAGTTCCCATTCGTGGGAACGGGTGTCACAAACTCCAGCTGATTTCGGAGCACCCTGGACCCGGATTTAAACCCCCTCGACTACTATGTTTATAGCGTTATTACCAACAAGTCGTGGCACCATAATGTCGCGTCTCTACGCGCTGCTATCAAAGCCGCATTCGCCAATATTCTTCAGGACTAGGACGATGGTGGGAATTGAGGTCAACGGCGCGCGTTTATATTGAGTAATTGTACTCCTGGCAGGTCATACGAATATTGACTAAAACCATTTTCTTTTACATTTGTACTTTGGGTCAATAAATATCATTTTAAAACAAAGTTTAATTTGTCTTGATTTAACTGCCGCACCCTGTAGATACACTCCGACCAACATTTATGCGTACACACTTTTTTTTACTTTAACAGCTATGTAAGTCAAGTTTTCACAGTAAAAAAAATATATTTGGAAAGGTCGTTTGTATTTCCTTTGAATGATGCAAAACTTTCCTTAACCCGTTAAGTACCCATTGAAAATTTGGAGTTTAAAAAAATTCAATTTTTAAACTTTTTTCCTCCATTTACAAGAAATATTTTAATGCAAAAAAATTCTTCAAAGAATTATAAGAAAAACTGCAAAAATTTTTTCAAAAATATTTTTGCTAGTATTTTTAATAATTTTTGGAAAATCATAAAACTGAGTATTTTAAGCTCTTTTTCATACTTTTCACACCATAAGTGGGTTTAACCATTTTTCAAAAAATTATTAAAAATACAGTCGAACTTCCCTAACTCGAACTTCCCTAACTCGAATTTTCTCCAACTCGAACAAAATCGAGTGGCAATAGCGATTACTGAGCAAATTTCATACAAATCTGCTTTCGTAACTCGAACTTCCCTAGCTCGAATTTCTCCTTAACTCGAACAAAAATAGTGGCCCGTACTTCTAAAAGTCGAATTTTAGGGAAAATCCGCAATAAAAATGGAATTATTTTTCGTTTCTATTTGATGCTCTTGTTACCGGCTCGTTTTGATACGAGCATATGGTGATGCAATAAGATAGAATATTGCATCAACAATTACTTAAGCTTGTGATGTTCGAAATGTACTTCTTTTTGTCATCGCATCAGCTCAAGATTATTTACCATGGCACCAGCATGTGTATTAAAAAGGTTATCGCTTAAAGAAATATTTAAACTTATTTGTTAAGAAATTCAAAAGTGGACCAAAAAAATTGAAGGGGCTGAAAAATATGGTACCTCATCGAAAACAGTTTTCATTATATTAAAATATGGAAAATTAATTATATCATTTGAATCAGGAACGTCTTCTGGATACAGCAAAAGAACGATAAAACCTAGTTTTGGGAATATCGACAGGTTTTGAATAAACTGGAGTTTATTTTTGTTGAAAATAACTTATAAATAAAATAAATTTTTTTCTCGGATAATAGTGATTCGAGCTGGGGAAGTTCGACTGTACTGGTAAAAATATTTTGAAAATTTGCAGTCACTCTTATAATTGTATGACGAATTTTTTGGCATTCAAATATTTTTTGTGAAAAATCGCGGAAAAAAATAAAAAATTTACTTTTTTTTAACTAAAAATGTTTAATGCGTACTTAACGGGTTAAGGAAAGTTTTGCATCATTCAAACAGAATTTAAACAACCTTTCCAAATATATTTTTTTACTGTGAATACTTGACTTACATACACTAGACGGCATATTTATTTTGACAACATTTAAAAATAGATCTACTCGTTTTTTGAACCTACTTCATGTACATTTTGTCATCAATGGAAAGGTCATTTCAACTCCGTTCGAAATGATACATAACTCTTCTTAACCCATTAAGGAACCATTGAAAATTTAGAATTTCAAAAACGTCAATTTTAAAACTTTTTTCCTTGATTTTTTTCCAAAAATTTTTTGATGCAAAAAATTCTTCAAACAGGTCCAATAGTGACTGCAAAAACAATTTTTCAAAAATCTCTTCGCTAGTATTTTTATAAATTTTCGAAAAGTTTTTTTATGGGATCTATAATAAACTTAGATTCTTATGCATACAATACTACTATGGCAGCTATATGATATAGTAATCCGATTTCAATCAAATTTGGTCAGTATGTATGGGACCATATTCTGCATATTCTGTCAGTTTGGTTGAAATATCTCAAACAGCAAAAAAGTTTTCCATACTAAGACTTGATTTTCAACTGATTGTTCCTACGGGAGCTTATATGATATAGTGGTCCGATCCAAAATCTAAAACAAACTTGATCTGCTTGCAATATAGACGAAGCTACATGCCAATTTTGGAGTCTCTAGCTCTTATAGTCTCTGAGATCTAGGCGTCAATACAGACGGACAGACGGATGGACGGACAGACGGACAGACGGACATGGCTATATCGACTCGGCTGTTGATGCTGATTAATACTTTATGGGGTCTGCCACGCCTCCTTCTGCCTGTTACGCACATTTTTTTTTGTAACAAAAGTAATAGACCCCTTTACTTTTTTAAAGTACGGGGTCTAATTTAATTCAATTACTTTATTTTGTCAATTATTAGCATTCAAAAAATTTGAAATCAATTTTTTTTTTTTAATTTTTGTTTTGTTTTTCGGTGTGAATTATCAGAATTTTTAAATATAAAAACCTTAAAAATAAAACAAAAATAATCAAACGTTTTAAAATATATTTATTTTTGGGTGCCATAAATTATATTTTTTTCACAAACGTTACAAATTTCTACTTTGATAGCCCCTAAGTAAGCATCTAGGGGCGTGGCACTTTCTAAAACACTTATTTCATAGGTTGAAGAGTTATCTATCATATGCCATTTAAATTATTCGATTATCTCATTTGGTTCAAAAGTTACGATTTTTGCAAAGCTAATGAGCAATGGCCCCACTGTGCGGCGTGGCACGTATAAATTCAAATGCGGTTGAAATCTGCATTAACTATTGCAATTAGTACAAAATTTCAAATAAATTATGTAAAGAATAGTTTTTGGCGCAGTTTTCTATGAACTAGTAGTGCAGCAATGTTGTTGAAAAGCATTTTCCAAATTTGTTGGGCAAACACACACAAACATATACAAATGTGCATAAATGTACATGTATGTATATATGCAAAAGGCAGTAGGGTGTGTGAATTGCATTGGCTGCCACTTGCCACTTGCCAGTTGCATAATGCAATTGCATTTAAAATTTAATGTTAACATTTATATCCTTTTCTAAATATCACAGCAAGGAAAATATTTTTCAAGCGACTGATTAGATATGTATTTGCTTTAATTATGCAGTGTTGATTTGAATTGCACTTTTTTATCAAATGCTTTACAGTTCTCAATTATTCTTTTCATTAAATTACATATATTTTAAAACTAGAATATAGAGACCATATCAATGTATTGATTAAAATTAAATTACTAAAAGATAACTTCTCAATTTATTCAAAATAATATAGAAAATGAATATGTTGTAATTATGCTGAGAACAATACAAATAGTTTAAAAATTTGACTACTCAACTAATTCATTCCAATTTAACTTTAAATGGACTAGAAAAGATACTGTGCATTTAAAATTGGGAAAGATTTACATTGACACAATTTCAACATACTCATAAATTAATATATTAATAAATTCAAAAAATGTTTTAAATTTACAATGAAAATATTTTACACTGAACATTTGAAATAAAATAGAATATGTAGTATAATAATTTTCAATATTTCTTATCAAATCCCTTAAGGGATTTGACACAGACTCTTCATAAAGTGTAGCCTGCATTTAGAACTGTATAAAGCCCAATTTACACGATCGGTTTCCGACCGACACTTTACGTTAATAAATCGTCGGTCTCGTGTGAACACGCAAAATTTTAGAGCGTCGGTTTGTCATCGAAGCAAACATTATACGTAAAAATTACATTTTTTGGTATTTTTTGGTGCTTGTTGAATGGCAACATTTTCCATCGGTCAAAAAGTGTCGGTCGGAAACCGACCGTGTAAATTGGGCTTAAAGACAATTGAATATCTGAGAATTGCAGGCTTAACGGTCAAGCATTTTTTTTCATTTTCAATTTTACTTCAAATGTTACTTTTATTAATTCAGAAGTAATTCTTGTTTAAGCTCAAAGTCAAGAAGTTTAGAAGAGCAACTATTTTTCGGATAGTTAGTTAATTAGAGAGTATAATGTTTAATTCTTGTTTATATGTTGCGGGATCTACGTCCTTTTTCCCCATGATTATAGGGAGCTCGAATTGTTGCTGTAAATTTCGTTCAGATGTGCAATTAAATCTTAATTAGCCTGCCTCTTCAATTACTATTTCCATTTCTATCTGTATCTCTGTTCCTGCTGTGTATGTTTCTGGTTCTGTTTAGGTTTTTATTTGGAGCTTGTGGCAAATAGATCTGTATTTGAGCACATAACAAAATACCTTTCATTAGTTGAGGCTCGCTCTGGGGCGTTGCCTTTATTATGTGCCCTTCATGTGGCCTCCTCTCAACAAAGAGCTTTATTTAGTTTGTTATTAGTGGCATGCCACGGACCGTGCCCCTCGGTCCCTTTCAATTTCCACTCTTATGCGCCATTTAACTGTAATCAATTATTTCATTATTATTCGTATTCTGCTTTCAAAACCTGCCACTTTGCTTTATTTAATGTTGAAGTAGCTTTCATTTTTTGTTCTACCTTGTTGCACGCAGCAGCAGCAGCACGAGGAACGAAGAACGAAGAATGAAATAAGTTAGAGCGAGGAGATGCCAAGGGGAACAGGAGGAGCAATAGCATTGCCAGTTACCGACACTAGATTCGGATATTTTTTTTAATTTTGATACCCGATAGCTCTCAAGCTTGAGAAATTTAAAAAGAACACTAACTTTAAAACGCTTCAGAAATTATTTCTCTAAATAACGAATATAGTTTTGTCTGCACCAACTTCCACCGCTTTACCTAAAATCAAAAAAACTTACGCAACCTCAAAATAAAAACACGCGGCATAATTTCATAGTTCGACCGATTGTTCCTATGGCAGCTATATGATATAGTGGTCCGATTTGAACCAATTTTGGTCTGGATATATAAGACTATCCCAGATTCATAACATGTCAAATTGGTTGAAATCGGACTACAATATCATAAATTTAAAATTAAATTTAAATTTTTTGAAAGTAATTTTTAAATATGAATTTCCTAAAAACAAGAAAAAAAACAATCAAAAATTTTAGCACATATTTATTTTTAGGTGCCATAAAATTATTTTCTTTCACCAATTTCAACTTTGATAGCCCCTAAGTAAGTATCTCTTCTTAAACATTTATTTCTTAGCTTAAAGGATTATCTTATTTATGCCATTTAAATTATTCAATTATCTCATTTTTCTCAAAAGCTATGATTTTTGCAAAGTAAAAAGAGCAATGGCCCCACTGTGCAAACTTGTCGGTAAGTTTTGCAAGGCAACTTGCCACCGGGTTGCAAGGCCAGTTATTTTTATATTCTACTCCTCTTCACGTAATTCTGTTTGTTAAGGTCTCACGGATAATATTCCAACCAGATAGCCAACAACTGGGGCAAATCTTTCTGCATCAACATAAAGCGCGTTGTTCTCAAGGCTTTTTATAAGCTTTGCTTCATGTATGAGCTGATACTGATAGTAAACCTTTTTTTCTTTGCCCAAAAAAGAAGCCACAGTAAGCAGCTTTTCCGCCATTTGAGTTTATAATTAACTTCAGTTTTGTATAAGCTCTCAAGTTTTGAGTCTTAAGATATTTCAAGATTTGTTAATCTCAGTCTCGGTCACATGAAATTTAAATAATGTATAGCTTATTTCTATTCGAATAATAATAAAAAAAATAAAGCTTCTGGAAAATTCTATACAGTAACATATCATTATTTTTAATAAAGTTATTTTTTTCAAGAAAATCTTTGTAATGGCGCCTGTTTAGTCTAATTAAAAGAAATCCTCAAAAGTAGGCAATACAATTTTTCTCTGCAATAACCATTTTTGTTTTGACCCTGAAAGTATGCATCACCACATATAAACAATTATGTTAACATTTAACCTAACATAACATTTAGTAGTAGATTTCCTTTTAGTCTTAGTAGTATTTTTTCTATTGTATAGTAAATTTAATAAAATAATTTGTAAATAATGAAAATATTATTAAAATAGCGAGATAATTAAATTTTGCGAAAATTAAGAAGGTATACCATAAATAAGTTTTCCACATTCATTTGAACACTGTGAGAAATATTCGATCTAGTGACGAAAACATTTTCATGCCCCAAAATTTTTGATATCCAATTTTGTGACGAATAATATTAAGTTTTACATATAAATTATTTTAAACAAAATTTTGGCACTTGGCACATTGCGCTAAAATGTATCAATTCTTTATACCAAATAAAACTTATTCACTGTTTTGCGCAGTGCCGAATGCAAAAATTTTGTTTAAAATAATTTATATGTAAAACTTAATATTATTCGTCACAAAATTGGATATCAGAAATTTTGGGGCATGAAAATGTTTTCGTCACTAGAATTTTACCTCGTAAAGAGGTTTTTTATGGGATATCAGAAATTTTTGAATAAGACATCAGAAATTTTGAAATTGCAATATTTTTTGACAGTATAGCTTTGTCAACTTTGATTATTGTTTGTACAAGCTAAAACAAATTGTCTGGCAACACTGGTTCCCGTTACAAACACACATGCCCAGCGCAAAAGCTATCAGCACTCTTAAACTCTGGGTGCTATGACACTTTGCTGCTGCTGTCCTATTCCCATTCTAAGTAACAGCTAACAGGTAATTTCCGCATTACGCTGCAAGCAGTGCCAAAGAGCCCTTCGAAATATCTTTTCGCAGATCGCATCTGTAGCTTCTATCGTTTGGATGCTATGGGAGTTTCAATTTTAACGGGTTCTAGCGATTTCCCGCCAAACTAGCGATTTTTCGCAAAAGTCGTAGAGCAAACGTTTCTAGATTTTTGAACAGGAACAAGTCCTCATTCAAACATTTAAGCTAAATCAACGATTTGATCCAAACAAACAAACTGGCTGCTATGACACTTTGTTGCTGCTGCCCCATTCCAATTCAAAGCAAAACGTATATATACAGTTAATAGGTTATATCTTGAAAACCTATCGGTAAAATTTTTTGTATCATATATCAAAAAACGCGAAATTTTACAAACTAAAACATACTGAAATTAAAAAAAAAATCGTTAGCCGCGTTTTCTCAAAAACCGCCAAAATGTGGGGGAAAATACCTTATGTCACCTGTAGAAATTTACCTATGTACTTTAGAAAAAAAGTTAAAAGGTATGCATAAGAGCCCTTCAAAATACCTTTTAAACGATATATATATCGCATCTGCAGCTTTTATCGTTTGACTGCTATAAGGGTCAATTTTAGCGGTTTTTAGCGATTTCCCGCTAAACTAGCGATTTTTCGAAAAAGTCGTAGAACAAACGTTTATAGGGTTTTGAGCAGGAACAAGTCCTCATTCAAACTTTTAAGCTAAATCAACGATTTGATCCTAACAAACAGACAAACAAACAAACAGACAAACAAACAAACAAACAGACTGACTTTTCATCTCGTTTTGAGAAGGACACCAAAAATTTCAAAATTAATTATCTTCTGAACCAGTTGTCCGATTTCGATGATCGAGGTGTCATTCGACGCGTATGAGAGAGATTAATAAAAAAATCAAAGAAAATTCAAAAAGGCTCCAACGGCCCCATTAGCTCCAATAATTTTAATTTTTCTCCTCCCACTTACACCTGTTTATCTCACGAACCAGGTGAGTTTCCAAAAGTCTTAGTGTGCACATTTGTAAGTTAAGTTAATACCTTTCGATCGGTATATAACTTGACCTGATCGGACAGTCATAGCAAATTTTCCATTCTTCCTGTGTATATATGCTTGTCGCCTTCGCACCCTTCGTGCTGCTTTCGTCACTAGCGCGGACTGCCGTCCGCAGTGATAAATCGAAAATGCCTCCCAATTAACAAAATGCATTCTTGTTTGGAAATGCACCTTTGCGTAAATCGTGGTTAAAAGCTATTTCCGCAACTCAGACTCGATCTCTTTTCTCAGCGATCGTCGAACAGTGCGGATGTCATTAATTCAAGTCCCTCCCAAAGAAAACATTTTTGGTTAACAACGTGCCTAATTAACCTAAAAGAAAATTTTTTTTTCAACTGCTTTTAAGCAATTGAAAATATTCAAAAATTTCATCAGTTCGCTATAAGCTTACTAAGAAATACACAAGGCTATCCAGGCTTGGATACATGTTGAGCTGTTTTGCAGTAGGAACGTTCAAAGTTTCTCTTTGGTGCCAATCCAAAAAGGGTAATTATTGTCATTTAATCTTCTCTTTGGTACCAATTATTAAATGTTTTTCGAACAATTAATTCTCTTGTTTGCACACAGATTGGCACCCATACATAACCAATAAGTCCCGCTTCATACGGCAGGCAAGCGCAAGAGGGCAGGAGAAGAAATAAGGAAAAATAGTCTGAGCCTACAGACGTCCGAGAAGCAGCAGCCAAAGAGTAGCAGTCAGCAAAGCGCTCTTAAGAATAGCGGAGAACTTCGCAAAAAATGTGCCAAAAATAGTGAAACCCCAGGTGCCATAACCTCCAGGGAAAATCCCGTCAAAATCATAGTTTCCATGTGCTAACCGCTGCTCTTGAATACCTTATGGGAAAATCTCTTCCAAATCATCGATTCTATGTGTTGCCCGTGCAAATTTGCGCCAATACCACCCCCAAAGCAGCCAAATGAGCTTTCAATAGTTTTGTTTATTTTTTAGTTGTTAATAATATGATTTAAATTTAGTATAATTTTTTTCTTATTCTTTTTGGTTATATCCAAATTACATATATCCAAAATATATATATTAATAATTTTTTTTTTGGTGTGAAAAGCGAAAAGTTGCAGGTCTGAAAATAAGCAATATAAAATATGAAAAGAATCAATATGTACATATCTATTATTTTAATATTAAATAATAATATTCAATTCAGTGACTTGTACCAATGAATCAAAAAAATAATATCCATAAATCCATATAGAAAAAAATGATTAATGCAAGACAGTGACTATAAAAACAATACCTTCACCCAAAACCCCCATTAATACAGTCAAACATCGCCGAAAGTACTTTCGTCGCTAGATCTGCGAATTGGTAAGCTGTAAAATTCTATTATTTAATTTTTTTTATTTTTAAAATGTTTGTTTTTGTGACCTTTCTATATTATAGAAGTAAGTTTTAGTTAACTTGAGGTCAAGTAATGTCTATAAGACACCAACAAACAAAATCACACAAAACACTTGCAGAACACTTGCAGAAAGCAAGGAGCATGGCTCGGTATACAGCTGTTTCAAGAGATGCCAATCTCTATCATCAGTACCGTTTGCTGACTTGACCAGCGATCTCAGCCTAATGTCACTTTTGAGAAGCCAAAACCAGCTGTGAATCAAAAGTGAAAAAATAGCTGTGAAGCTGATCTAGCCCTTTGTGTGTTGTTGTTGCCGTCGTTATTGTGCAAATGCCATCGGCATTTTTATGGCAATAACAATTTTGTTTTTGTTTTCTGTTTATGTCAGTAACAAGAGAGTGTTGCCACTATTTCAGAATTTTTCCGGCGTGTAGTCCGTTTATGTTTAAAATGTTTGTTTTTGTGACCTTTCTATATTGTAGAAGTAAGTTTTAGTTAACTTGAGGTCAAGTAATGTCTATAAGACACCAACAAACAAAATCACACAAAACACTTGCAGAACGCAAGGAGCATGGCTCGGTATACAGCTGTTTCAAGAGATGCCAATCTCTATCATCAGTACAACTTTTATAAGTTGCTGTAGTGCTGTTTTGTTTTGGCATTATCTTTTGCTTAACATTGACTGAGCTCACAAGAACCTGAGTGATATTGCGGTAAACGTAATTGACATACAATTGAAGTTCAGTTATGTTGTGTTGTTCTTGCATTGTGCTTGCTTTCGCTTTCGTCTAGCCAAAATTGCTATTAAAAACAGCTGTTCACAGTACAGTCGTGGCACATAATATTCGGTTTAAATCAGGGGTGCCCAAAGCTGCCTTATGGATGTGCACGCACCAATACAAATAAAAACAATGCGCACGCACACATGAAACGAAAGTATTTTTCAATTCTATGTGTACACAGAAAAAAAATAGGAACATGTTTCTTAAAAAAAAAACACAAGCGTCACACGTTTCACAACGAAGTAAACTTCTTCTTTTTCGGTGTACACCAAACGACAAGACAACAACAAAATACATTCGATTCGCCACAGCAAAACGACGCAATACAATTGTTTTTGTTTTGCCAGCAACGAAGGTCGACGGAAAGCAGACAGTGAAAAATTTGTTCTTGTTTTGCCAGCAACGAAGTAGACCGAAAGCGTAATGTGCGAAATTTGTTAGTGTAATTTTTCAATGTGCACCAGAAGCTTACCAATGTGTATTCTCAATTGCTTCCCATATCCTATGTGCAATACAAAAACAAATGAGCGCTGTGTGCATAGGTGCTGGGCATCCCTGGTTTAAATTAACGTAAAGTCTTGATAATGAATATTTTGTTGTAAAGTATCTCTGAAATTGATTTTAAATTAAAGTAAAGCTTAAAATTAAACAAATATTTTTATTTCTTTTGATAATAATTCATTTTAAGTAAATTTGCTAGATAAATATTGAATATTATTCTTGGAAATTGACACGAGAAGTTGCTGATTTAATTTAGATAAAAAATATTTTATTTATTAGTTAACAAACTAATAGATGCACTGAAAGAAACAAACAACAAAAAAGAAACTTAATTTTCTTAATATTTTTATACATATACAGTCGAACTTCCCTAACTCGAATCACCATTATCCACGAAAAAAGTTCGAGTTAGGGAGACTTCGAGTTAGGGAAGTAGAATTGTATGAAATTTACATAGTATTGCCACTCGATTTTGTTCGAGTTAGAGAGACTTCGAGTTAGGGAAGTTCGAGTTAGGGAAGTTCGACTGTATACATATATGCTTGCATTTAAATAACCCTTATTTTTTAGCAACTTTTCGCTTCACTATCGTAATACTAAAATAAAAAGTTGAAATAATAATTTTTTTTTAAAACTATCGGTTAGAATATTAATATGTTAATAGAATATCGGTGTAATTTAAATAAAATACTTTTTTTTCTTACGTTTTTTAAAATTAAATTTGATGCTCTCAGTTTTTGCTAGCATAATAATAGCTCAGTCGATTAATAAAGAATTTAATTAATTTTAATAAATAATTATAGTGTAGTCTAACTAAATTGCTATTAATTCCGGGGATCATGAACCTTCTTTCTTTTCTATGCTTTGTGTTGTTGTCTGATCTTCCCTGCTTCCTCTGACTGATAGGCAAATAGCATACGAATTTTTATTAATTAATAATACATCAACGAGCAAGTAGCATCGCGATTCTCTTCCCGAGCCCCCTAACGCCGACGAGACATAGCCGGAAACTAGCGCATGCTCCGCCTACAATGCACTATGGGTAATATCACGAGTTTGTGAGGCCAAAACCCATTTTCTGAAAGTCGCCAATTTGAAATATTTTTGAGTGCAACTCATTAACAAAAGATGGTTCTTCAGCTGTTAAACACAGGGTTGCATTTGCAAAGCACACGCTTTAAAAGTTTTTGTCGCGTTTTGAATGTGCCGATCAGTAAACAATAAGGCAACATTATCAAAATATTTGAAATGAATTCGAATCAGTGTGGTTTGTATTGTGTTTTTGAGTGTCAAATGTAGAAATTGATCGTGGTGTCCCCATGTTAAAGTAAAAATGGAAGTAGTCTAGCAAACGAAAATTTTTCACTAAGGCTCATTTTTAAAATGGTATTTAAAGTGAGTCCAGCGGAGTCAATCCTTGAAACATATTGTGTGCTGTAGAGTATTTAATTCTCTTTAAAATTATAATGAAATTTCATTTTTTAGCAACTAACCTCACAATTTCAAATGCCAATTTGTTCGCTTGCCGTGTGGGGAATTTCTCCTGTTTTACATGGCATTAAATAATAACTCGTAAACTACTCAAGATATTTTGATGCGTTTTTTTTTATAGTGTTACAACTTTCTACATCTAACAAGTAAAGTTTCTTTTCATTTCTAGCTATATTTAAGGTCAAAACTTGTTATTTGCCATAAAAATTATAAGCTTTATTGTTACCGATAAAAATACAAATAAATAAAAAAATTAAGGGGCGGGGTGACACGCCTACTTTCCTAGGATACTTCTACAAGGATACATAACACTAGAAAAAAAGGCGCATTAAAATATCTTAAGTAGTTTACTAGATTTTCATTATGGCCTCACAAACTGGTCAAATTACCCATAGTTACGTTGTATGCTACATCTTACCTTGTTATTAAACTAGGATTTGATAAAATTTGTTGTTTTCTCATAGCTTGACAAATGCGTTTCTTGGACGTGACTTTTTAGATAAATTCTTAAAAAATTATTTGGCTATCTATTATTTTTAATATTTTTTTTGTACAATTTATATTATATTACTATTTAACAGAAAATATGTTCAGTTTTAGCAGTACTTTTCCTTTTTAATAAACAAAGTTGACAAAGAGAAATATAACTTAAAATTAGGAAGCTATTACAGAAAATTTTTTTCCAGCATTCATTCGAACAAAACGCAAGTATATTTTCCCTCATGTAAAAAAAAAAACAAAGAAAATAAATTAGCAACCTGTATCATTATTTCAAACATACGTGTTAAATTTCGATCAGAATAACTTACGAATCAATTAGATTATTTTTGGAAATAATCGGAGTGACTAAATAATTCACAGTTGAAAAAGTTGTGATTATATAATGATTACGATTACAAAAAATCAGAAATAATCTAAAATTATTACAATTATTCAAAAGTAATCAGAAAAAAAAAAAATAAATAAAAATCATCTTTTTGATTATTTTGAAATATTTCTGATTATTTTGGCTACTTTGATTGTGAAAATTCAAAAAATTGGATTTTTATATTTTATATTTTATATTCTCAAATTATTACAATTATTCAAAAATAATCAAAAATAATCAAAAATATTCAGAAATAATCCGATATAATAAAAAAGATTATGTTTAATTTTTTCTGATTATTTTTTGAATAATTGTAATAATTTTAGATTATTTTTGATTTTTTGTAATCGTAATCATAAAATAATTGGGCAAAATCGACAATAATCGTAATTTTATCATTAGTTCGACTTTTAAACAAAATGAATCTAATTTCTAATGATTATGATTAATAAACATTACTTTACAGCAGGCGCGGGCAGTATAGGCTCTGGGAGCTATGCGGCAGCTCCTAACTTTTTTCGGCGCCGTGAAGTCGCACACAGGCAGCTCGAGTTGAGGCATTTTATGATTCCAATGAAAAGCAACAAAAACGCACACAAGCAGCTCGAGTCGAGTCGAGGCAACAACAATGCAGGCACAGCTCGCGAGCAAGCTAGCAACAACAACGCACACAAGCAGCTCGAGTCGAGGCATTTTATGACTGTAGCAACAACAATGCACACAAGCAGCTCGAGTCGAGGCGCTTGTGTGTTTGCCTGGCTCGCGCAGAATAGGTAGACACGAAAAGGGTTGTTGTTGCAGTTGTTGTTGTAGTTGTTGTTGTAGAGCTCCCAAGTTAAAATTTGGTGCCCACCGCTGCTTTACAGGAATGAACTCAAATATATACAAATTCTTGGTAAGTTTAAGCTGATTCGAGCTCTGATCAATGTCGATATGACCTATATCAACATACAACACACAAAATACTTGCAGAGAGCAAGGAGCCAGGCTCGGCATACAGCTGTTTCAAGAGATGCAGTCTCTATCATCAGACTAGCGACCCAAGCCTGATGTCAGCTTTGAGACGCTAAAACCAGTAGAGAATTCTAAATCGCAAAATTGAAAAAATAGCTGTAAGGCTAATATAGCCCTCTGTGTGTTTTCTCATCAAATTTACTTATCTACAGATATGTACCTAACAAAATAAATTCGATTTTTTTTAGGAAATAAATAACTTTACCACTCAAATTGATTTGGTATATGTACTTACAAAGGAGAAAGTTGAAGTGAAAGAACTTAGATAAATGCCTAATCATAGTATGTAAAATCTTTTCTATATAGTCGTGTGTATATGTCATTTATTTATAAGAAATCTACCAAGTACCATCAGCATTAGCATCTTATTTAAGAATACATTCTACATTTGACAGAAATGAGCGAATTTGCAATAAGTTGTCCCATAATCATACAAGGGTATAACTCTACCATCATATCATTAGACCAGGGGGAGGTTCTTCCCATTCTCCCGTGGGTGAAAAACGTTTTGTTGTTTTCAGTGTTGACTTTATTGTTGAGCTCTAAAACGCTTTGCGACCAAAAACTTTTGCCGATTTCCGTCAAGTCGCATAAACGTCAACATCGCGCCATCAACAACAAAAACAACAACAACCAACCTTCCCCTATCCATTTCCCTTTTTCTTTCCCTTCATTTTCGTATTTTCATTTCAAATTCACATTCGCGTTCACATTGCCCACATCGAATGTTGTTTTTATTTTCGCTGCTGTTACCGTTTTCATTACATTAACCGTTTGCCACGCCCCTCCCGCCCACGCACAGCTGCAATTTCATTGATTGTTGTTGTAGTTGTTGCTATTGTTGTTGTTATTTTTGTTGTTGTTGTTACTCTGTGTTTGTTTTGTGTTATAATGCCAACTACTCGTACTTTTTGCTGCTGTTTTACGGCGCTGCTGTTGATTCTGCAGTTGCTGAAGCTGCACCCAAAGATCCAGCTACTAATCCACCTCCATCCATCCCTCATTCCAGTCCCATTGCCCCTCTGTATTCAGCTGCTAACTTGGCCAGGTACTTTGGCAAAAGTTTAACGCTGTTGTCGTCGAACTGAAAGAAACGAAAGCAAAAGCAATCGAGCTGAGTTAGCTGAATGGAACCAATTGCAAACTATTTGAGCAGCTTTCTCTGCCCATTTTTGATTGGGCTTGGGATGCTCCTGCCCCTTCTCTACCTCTACTCCTACCCCTTCCCCGCTCATCAATCAATTGGTATTGGTGATAGCCAAAAGTTTAGAGCAAACATATGACCTCGCTCACTGCGTCAGGTGAAAGCGCTTTTATAATGCTATAAAATATACACGAAACTCCCCCTCGCTCCTCTCCTCTTTCTCCTCCCTTGTCGTCAACCAAACCTTCGAGCACGCACGTAACCTTTTCTCGGAGCGAATGATGTCGATGGGACTGGGAAGGCTGCAGGAGCGAGTGCCATCCACTGTCAACGGCCTGTTGGCAACCTTTTTAAAGAACTCCAATCGAGAGGGCTGCCCGGAAAGTTGCACCACAGTAAAGTTATACGAAATGTCTAGATTCAACACCAAAAATTAATTGTTTGTTTACAAATATGTACAACGGTGGCCAAAAGTATTTTGGCACCCTTTAAAGTTAGTTCTAGCCAAATTGCGAGCTTACTTCATGTAAAGTTTGGTATCAATGGAAAGGTCTTTTGAATTCCTTTCAGAATAATGTATTACTTTCCCTTACCCATTAAGTACCCATATTCAAAGTTATATATTTTTATAGACAATGGAAGAGGGATAGAATATTTGCTCAATTAACTTATTTAATGTTTCCAAACAATGTTTTAAATTATTACCGAAATGTTATATTTACCATTAATATTTGAACTATCATAAATTGAAATATCTATCAATGTTTTATCAAAAGTTTTGGAATTTTAGTTTAAAGGTTTATTTAATTTAAGAGTTTAGATTACTGATTTTTATAAAATTGAATAAATATTCATGATATATTTACTTACGATAACAACAATCTTAATAAATGCTAATTATACCCTGCCCTTTTTTTTTAGTAATTTATATATTTATCAAGCTATGCGTTTACATTTTAATTATGACAGTTTAAAACTTTTTTTTACCACTCTCGTTCTGATTTGGGCCTGGTTATGTTTGGTTTATGTTATTTCGGAGCTCATTCTCGGCCTCGGACTCAGCTTGGGCCTGGCCCTGAAAGATTTATGTGCGTAAATTTCATGCTGACGGCATCAGGTGATTTAACACTTTAGATAACTTGAAACAGTTTATAGTCCAGCTAGCCCCAACTCTCAGCTTTTCTTTCCCAAAAACCAAACAAACAAACAAACGGGTGCACAAACAAACAAACAGACAGACAGGGAAAGTTCAAAGGGACAGTGGACGGTGAGTTGGCGAGGGGACAAAAGTTGTATTTTTATTATTTTATTTTATTGCGCTTACATCTTTAAATATATTTGCTTGCTTTGTTGCCGACGTTCTGTTCTGTGAACTTCCTCTTGTGTCCTGCCTCCTGTGTCCTGAGTGCTTCTCTAACTTGCCACCATCCTTGCTTCATACGGGAGTTAGCCTTTGGAATTGATGTGTCTTTTGGGGTCATAAAAATTACAAAAATTTCTTTCGCCTTTTGGGCCGATTGTGTGCGATTGAAAGGAGCAGAAGAAGCAGCAGCATTGGTCTCAGGTCCTTTAGATAGCCTGCGAATGATATAAATTATATTCAGCGCTTTGAGTTTTTTATGTGGCACGCATTTGAGCGAGAGTGAGAAATGAAATTAGATACGTGCTGGTTGGGGAGTTAATTTGTGCGAGCCTGTGATTCCTCGAGAAAACTCCCTCAAATTTTCTACAGATGGACGGACCAGGAGTGGGATGCTTTAACTGATTCACATTAATGTTTAGCTGCCTGGACCACAATGCAACACAATCTGCAGTGCGCTTCAAATCCTCCGGGATGGGAACGAGTGCAACTTTGCAATCGAAGCACAACAATGGCAAGCAATTACCCAAAATACAAAAAAAGGAAGCAAGCTATGTATAGATTGAAAGCAAGGAAAAATAGGGAAAGAAAAGAAGAAATTGAACACGAAAAGGGCAAAGCGCGAAAAGGAAGTGAAAGAGCGAAAATAACATCGAATTGTTAAGAAACTGCAAACTGCAAATCCATTAAACCACAACAAGCTAGGGGAACTACTACGACTAGAACAGAACCAGAACGACAGACAGATCGAAACAGATGGAGAGAGGGAGATAGAAAGAAAAAGATGGGGAAAACTGATTCAAACATAGTTTTAAATTGTCTACCTCCCTCCAGTGGGAAGATGGAAGGGCGTCCGCTGACACAAAATTGACTGAAAATTGTTGTAGTTAGTGCATCGCACTGAGAATGACATTTGCAAATATGTGGCTTGAAGGGGATTAGCTCTACGTCGACATCTACATCGACAGACAGATGGCATTTGGGTATGCAAAGACGATGGATTTTGTAGTCAGTCCCAAGGGTGTGAACCGATTGAAGATCGGAACCATGAAACTCGTTCACTTTTAAATCAATATATATTAAAATTGTGTTCAATTTGTCGCGACGATGGGCGACAAATATTGCAATTCTGTGCAAGTAATGTAAAAATACACCGGCATATTATTTATATTAATTATCTGATTTATCATTCAAATTGGTTAATTTCACAAGAGAGAAAAGCGATGCTGCTGAATTCGACTGTTATTCTTCTTCTTTCTGGCCAAGCGTCATTCAACACAGGGTTGTATGTTGTTAAAGCTAGTACGCAGCTTCACAGCTAGTGCGTAGCTCAAAAATAAAATGCAGCTAAGGCGTCGATACGCCACAACTTAGTTACCTTAAACACTGCAAATTAAATCAATTTTATTTAAAATCGAAATGAAAATTTATGCTGATCCAAAATTGTAGGAAGGATTTAGATATTCTGGGGTGCCAAAGAAATCGCTTTCGCTTGAATTTCACTTAAATTTTGTATGAAATTTAAGTGAAATTTAAGCGAAAGCGATTTCTGTGGCACCCTCGATTGATACTGTTATTGATTGAGTAATTATTTATTTTATTTCATCCAAATCTATAAAATTCAGAGTATCAAACCGAAGCAAATATCGGTTTTGAAATATCAGCTCACAAATAAACTTACATTCTTTGTTAAAATACTAAAAATAAATTATCGTATAAGCAGAAATTATTTGATTTCAAGACAGAAGATCTATTGATTCAAATAAAAATAGAAACTCAAATTAGTTTTAGAATCTATTATGTGTTTATATTTTAACCATATTACTGAATTATATGCTTGATTTACCAAATTAAAGCGGTTTTGGTATGGTAAAAATATTTTTTTCTTTTATAATAAAATAAATAACTTGATAATTACGCAAATCTTATAAAAATTAACTTTTTCTTTTATAAGTATTTTCTTTTTTAAAAGCTTGTTTATGAATTCTGAACAATTTTCACGATTAAAAAAAATTTTAATCTTAAATCTTCTATATTTTGGTTAGTAGAGGGTTACAATATTAATTGGGGCTATATCCCGTGATAAAAATGCTTCAAATCTGTTCTGCTATATTGCAAGTGATTGCTCTATTGTGGTGTATTCATACAGTTTTCGACCGAACTTATATCATAAATCTATTTTGCGAAACTTAGAGTTCTCAAAAAGTTCTAGCTTGTCTGATATGAGTATTTAGTAGTTCGATGGGCATTGAGAAACTTAGACTATAATCAAAAGCACTTATTCTGTAGTCAATCTTCATAGTCTTGTCTTTAATAATCAAGCTTGAAATATAGAATTTTTAGGACAAAGCAAGTAAATTTTAAGTACAAAACAGTGAAGATATAAACATTCAATATTTCAAAAAAATTGTAGTATCTTAATAAATCTATTTCTAATGGGATTGGTAGTAAAGTTCACAGCAATCGATATATAGTAATAATTGGTATACTCAGTAAATTTGGCTTGCATTTTGCAGCATTTTAGACATTATTGCCTGGATAAATCCCTAAAAGCCATCGCACTGCAACTGATCTGTCTGTTTAAGGTCTTTAAAGTCATTCAGTTAAACCGCAACAAGCATCACTCGACATCATCCCATCCCCATCTCTATCCCCTTCTATGTCCCCATCCGTATCCTCAATCTCTCTCTTTCTCGCTCCTTCCTCGTCTCTAATCCGCATTCGATGAGCCACCCAACTATGAAAAATTTACTCCTTGCAGCATGCCATTTATTTGTCTGCTGGAATCTGGCATCATATCTTAGCATGCCAACTGGGCTAACAACGGGTAGGGGAGGGGGTGTTATATTTCTTGGTTGAAATACCTTAAAAATTAATTGAAACATCACTACCTGCTAATATTGTATATTAAAAACGGAGCAGCAGCACCAACAAATGGAAGCGCATAAAATATGCAATGGCCAAAAAAGGAGCATAAACTTTATACACAACAAAAAGATACAATATCTTGGTTAGTCGGTTGGTCGGTCAGTCGGCTTGGTTGAATTCGTAGATAGGGGGTTGTAAGAGGCAGGGCGGGGTGAACTTGCAAATTGCCTGTGTGCGTGGCCATTTGTCAGTCTTAGTTCCTCTCGGGGACTAGAAATGTTTTACAATAAATTCGACGAACACATTTTGGGCTCAAGTTTATTAGCTGCCGGCCGTTACCTGCGGTCAAAGGGCGCATCGCCTGACCTAAGAGGACAGACACTCAGTCTCACACCCTCTCACTCACACCTCATTCACCGCCCCCACC
>JBAMBJ010000843.1:0-105827 GCA_037043495.1 Drosophila recens | reverse complement strand
ATATATAAGCACATACATATGTATGTATGTAGTGTTAATCAGATTGCCAACTTGATGAAGCGACAGCGTAGCAATTTGTGTATCGACATTGAATTTGACATTGTTGTCGTTATTATTGTAATTGTTATTGCTTGCCGTTGTTCTTGCCATGTGTTTTTATTGCTGTGGTTGTGGTTGTTTTAGTAACAATCTGGCGTTTTTTTTAAGTGCCGCAACGGCATCGTTTTGCACTTGTAATTGCATGATAAAGTGCTGCAAAGTGACGGTCGTGATTTGATGAACACGACCACAAACACACACAACATACACTTGCAACATGCTGCAACACTTACAACAACGTCCAACAACTGCAACACAACACACAAAAATAAAAAATAAAAACAGAAAAAGAGTTGGAGGATTGGTCGTTAAAACTCATATGAAGCTGCACCCATTTCTGTCTTGAGCCAACCCCAATTTCCCTTTCTATCTCTCTGTTCGTCCACTCATTGAGCTTTTATTGTTTCCCATTTAAGCATCTCTTGAATGTTACGAGCGTAACATAAAAAAAATGAAAAAAAAAAATGAAAAAGAAAGTCGACGATGACGGTGATAAAGCAGAAAGAGCCAAGCAGATCCTTTTTCAGCTTATGCATTCGTATAGGTGTTGGCATGTGTGTGTGTGTGTGTGTGTGTATGTGTGTGTGTGTACATGTATGTGTAGTTGTACTACATATAACATAGCACGAGGCGCCGTTTAACTGGCACTGCATGTTGGCTTTTTTTAATGGCCCATATAAGTATGCCTTCATATAGATGAAGCATGTAACATCTGAAACCCCGTATATGTATATGTATTATATGTACATATGCATACATACATGAGTGTATGTGTGTGGGGTTGTTGGTTATATCGCTGGCAGGCTTATTAACCCATTTGCCAGGCGGCTAATTTGAAAGTCGACCTTAAAACCACAGCTAAACTGCGGCCACATTTTTTTAAAGCGAAATGGAAACTTGTATTTCGTATATTTCAAAAGCATTTCATTCTATCAGACAAATTCCATTTTTTTGATGTATTTTGCGGTTAAACTTGTGGGTGAACTATCTTTAAATACTTATACCAATACATTTACCAAATTTTAATTCACAAAGACTACAAAAACTGCAAATATTTTCTTTTAAGTTTTTACTTAATCAATTTTGAGCTTAAGACCCACATATTAAATTTGATGACTCTGGCTATTATACTTCCCGAGTTCACATAGTCTAGCGTTTGACGTAAGAATAATCAACAATTACTTCAAAAATTTCCACTCAATCTACTCTAAGCATAAACCTTTCGATTCGTAACTCAGCGAGAAGCCCACATATTAAATGTGTTCACTCTGTCTACGATGGTTCCTGAGATCACATAGACTTAAGATTAACATAAGAACAATATAAAGTAGTTTAAAAATGTTTCAATTAATCAGCTCCAAGCATTGCGATCTGTAACTAAGCGCAAAAGTTGAGCCTAAATATTTACACATTGTTGATGGGCCAATGGCTTATCACTAGACAGACAGACAGAAGGGGGCAAGAGATAAGCAAGGGGGACAAACAAACAAGCCCTCGAACCGCGTCGGATCGGTACAGTGAACTTGGGGGAACAGCTGTTGTGGTGGTCTGTTCCAAAGTAAGGAGCAGTCAGCTAGCGACACGTCATGCCAAACAGTCAGCGAGTCCGCTAAGAGTAGAGATTATATTTAATAGAGTTGAGCATCGTGTCGTGTTTTCTCGCGTGTCACGCGTGCTAGGAATATAATACGATCATACAACCAAAATAATAATTTAAACTCTAATATACTTTTATAATCATTGTTAATTATCTGACGATTAATTTTGAGATCTTGACACACTTTCTTGTCTTTGTCTTCGAGTTAGACTTTAAATAGACATTTAAAACAGAGGCCTAAAAAATGTTCATATAAACACAAATATAATTTTATTTGAAATTTAAGAAAACAAGGTCTATATAGTTTTTTACAATTTGATCACTCTATATCGTAATACACAAAAGAAAAATATTTTTTATTGAATCATTATAAGAACAACACAAATTATTTACAATACACTGTATGCCAAAACATCTTTAAGATATTCAAATTAATGGAGTCCTGTCAGAGCAAGCTCCTGAGGCGTTTGGTTGATGCGCCTTACTACGTGCGGAACTCCACTATCTACCGCAACTTTAAAGTTCAACCCATTTGCTCGGCTATCACCAGATATGCAACAAACTACCGGGAAAGGCTGCTCAGCCACTCGAACGTCCTTGCGGTAAGGTTGGCCAGACCACTTAGAAGAAGAAGACTGAAAAGGCGCCACCTGGCGGATAACTGGATCTTTGGACGATCCCCCTCTGGCCGTCTGTTGAACGTTTCTGATTAACACTTTGGTCTAACGCTGTGAGTTATGCTCGACCAAAAACCCATGATGCTCGCTCCTAGTCAGCCAGGACTTCCCCACACATCGTTCGTGGGTCTGTTTTGTATTAACACTTAATTTTTTCCAATGTGAAGGTGCTGTTTTAGCACGACCACATTAATACATTTTATATCAAAAAAAAAAAAAAAAAAAGATATTCAAATAATATAAATAAATAAAATTTGTATTTAAAATTAAAGAAACTAACTATATGTAAAATTTGTATACCAACTGAAAATATCTTTAAGTTAAATGAGGCCAAAATTGCTAATATAAATAAAAAAAAAAATTGTTTATTTGAAATTTAAGAAAATTAAAATAATAATCGCATTAAAAATACCAATATTTTTTTAATTGAGTATCAACCGAAATATCGTTTGCGTTCATATTCACAATAAACTCATTTCTGGCTTGCTATAAAGAGAGCCATAATAGAGAGAGGCAGAGAGAGAGAGAGAAAAAAGAGAGCGCGAGCAAGAGCGCTATAAACGACAGATAAGCATTTTCTATAAAAACAGCCAAAGAGAGAAGGCAGCTAACAGTTACAGTTAATCGGTGGATCATGGAACGTTGGCAAAATCGTGTGGCGGTGGTGACAGGTGCTAGTTCGGGCATTGGAGCCGCTTGTGCCAAGTTATTGGTGGCGGCAGGACTACAGGTTGTTGGCCTGGCCCGTCGCACCGACCGACTGGAGAAATTGCGCGAATCTCTGCCCGCCGATCAGCAGGAACGTTTCCATCAGCGCACCTGCGATGTCTCGGCCGAATCGCAGGTGAAGAGCGCGTTTGAGTGGATCGAACAAAAGTTGGGCGGCATCGATGTGCTCATCAACAATGCGGGCATTGTCCGTGAGGGTCAATTGCTCGATATGCCCGTGAAAGAAATCCATGAAATTCTACAGACCAATCTCATGGGCAGCATTTACTGTACCAAATTGGCAGCCGGCAGCATGAGACGTCGCCAAATGGCCGGACATTTGTTCTTCATCAACAGCACTGCGGGTCTGGCCGGTTACAATCCTGGCCATGTCGATCCCAGTCTTAATGCGTATACGCCCAGTAAGTTCGCCTTGACTGCCGTGCATGAGATTTGTCGACAGGAACTGATCACAGAGAAATCCAAGATTAAGACAACGGTAAGTAAAACATTAATAATGATTCAGGTTAAAAAAATACAAGAATATAAAAAATTTGCTTATTAGTTGAAGAGAAAGTTTTGAGTTCGAAACCTTCCATTGATTTAATCATTGAATCTAATGATTATTAATATTATCAACTTCAATTGATAATACTTTGTAGTCTTATCATCGATTATGTATCAAAAGTTAACGATTGATAAGATACTATAAGTTGTGGAATAAAATGTACAAGTAATAATCATGTAAATATTATATGCGAGCATGTAAATACTTTATGTTTTTAAATCAGTTGAAGATAAATTTATTACCAAACGATTGACAGATTTGATTGGTTTGAGAGTGCAGTTTCTGTAAAATCTATAACAATATTCAAAAGATCAGTTCAGAAGATAAGCTAAAAGCATCACAAATTTTAAAGATTATTTAAGTAACGATAATGATCTTTGATATGTAAGAATTGAAAAAGGAGTTTAACATTAACATGTAAGATTGCTTACAAATATATACAATTAGTCAGGTAATTGTTTGACAAAATCGTCAAACCAATAAGCTAAGTTTATCTAATAAGATAAACAAATATAAAATGTTATAAAAAATGTGAATTCTTTTTATTTTTTATTTTTATCTTCTCATTTTGAATAGAGCATTAATCCCGGCTGGGTGGCCACAGAGATTGTGTCGGATGACATTATAGCGCAGCTGGGCGATACTATCCTACAAGCAGATGATGTGGCCCAAGCGGTGCTCTACGCTCTCTCCTCATCCCCCCATGCCCAGGTGCAGGAGATAACGCTACGGGCAGTGGGTGAATGGTACTGATAAGACCTGTGTGAAAATAAGCACGTGTATGACGTTGTTCTTTCCATCTGCATTTGTTTGTTGTTATTGCTGATACGAAGTAATCAACACCAAATAACAATCAACTGAACACAACGACTCTCATTCTATCTCTCTCGCACGCACCAACACACACACACACACTCCAGTAAGAAAAGTGTGTGTGCTTGTTTGCGGCTTTTTGTGGGCCTCATTTCGTTTTTATTGTAATTGTTATGATTATTGTTGTTGATATTGTTGCCTGTTACAGTTAAACAACAACTCTAAATAAATAATTCGGTTTTATAAATTAATAACTGACTGTGAAACTGTTATTGGGCAGCGTGACAACTGGGGAATGGAGCTAGTTACAATATTTGGCCAGGGTCAACAACTTATCGACAGGTCATCTATAATGCAGATCAAATCGATTTTCTCAATTTGCCTTGAACCGTAAAATAACCACAATGTCCATTAATTTAATAATAATGTATGTATTATAAGTAAGTAGTAATGGCATATTTGAAATGATACAAAATTTTCCATTATCGACAGCATTGATAAGCACTATCGAGAGCTATAGTACGGTTATTTCGTGCTACATAATTTAAAATGCTTTTGGTATCATTAATAATAGAAATATTAAAAATTTGTAATGACAGAGTGTAAGTAAATTGGATCCGATACCATTGCTATAACTGTTAAAAAATTTGGAAGCCAAATTAATGTTTCTATTATTTAAAAGTTGTTTTGGTAATTCACATCATAAATGTTCTAAAAATACATCCAATTGGTCCATGTAAACTGTAAGTCAAACTATAAAATACTGTCTCATTTGTTTTGCAGGGCTTTCGAAAACACTTTTTGTTTAGCCTCTGCGGGTTTTAAGTCAACGCGAAATCGCAGAAAAAAGGAAGGCATAACCAAAATAAAAGTATCTTAGCCTCAGTCTCAACACGATTTGCTACTTAGGCCGCCATTGGGCCATGTAATTGCACTCACTTTACGAGCGAGGACGATGCTTACTTAATTAACAAATTTTCAACATTAGCTACACAAAGTTGAGAGCTTAATTCTGAATCCGAGCTATACAACCCGTTTTTCTGCCCCTCTTTTCCCCACATACACGATCCCATGCATACTATACAAATCTTTCCTTCCTCGATTTTTATGTTTTTATTTTTTTTTTTTTTGCATTTTTGTTTCGTGTAAAACGCCGCCAGCGACAAGCCAGAAAAGACAACAACAAAAATCCGCCAATTATTTATTTATTTTGTGTTCACCCGCTTTTATATTCGTCGGTTTCGGTGCAAAAACCAAACTTTTTTCGAAGCCTTTTAATAGCAGAGCTCTAGGTCTCCCTCAGTTCCTTCACTTTGGAGTAACCTTTTGAAAAGTTTTGTGATATGTGAGAGTCTGTCTACAACTTGGCTGCTGATGCTGCTGCTGCGTTGTTTTAAGGCACATGGGGCACCTGCCTATCTGCCTGTCGGTCTGTCCCCATGTCCCTTCTGTCTGTCTGCCTGTCTGACAACCTTCCAGACAGTTAAACAAGTTTTCTTAGCTCCAGCTCTGCACTTCACTCGTTTCCGGCATTTTGCTTTAATTAAATTTATAACAAATGTCATATATACACACATACACATATGTATATTCTCATATGCCGACACACATACATACATATAAACTTTTCTGCACGCACACGACAAAAAAAAAAACAAATTTGCATTCAACACTTAAACGGAGTGCAATACAATACGGAGTGCCTATACAATTTTGAAGACGTTGAGAAATGGCCGTAGGAAAAAGTTTTTTTTTAAAGGTTTTAAGGGTTCCGCGTTACTGACAATATATGCCGAGTGCTCGTATACTTATAATTTGTATGCAAAGCGTATACTTTTGGGCGCATTAACTAATAATGAACCATTTTCTAATCCGCAACTTTTCCTTCAATCCTGACTCAATTTCGCCTAGTTAGAGGATGGAACCTGTGTGAAATGCTAAATTGTCGACAGGTGGAAGTGATCGACTTTAAAATATCCGGTACCTCGGAAAAATGTGTTATTATTCGAAGCTGAGCCGTAAATTAAATTTTCGGAAGGTACAAGTCAATTTAAGCCAATTTTACTTTGATTTTATCAAAAATCTAGTAAAAAAAAAAAATTTTAAAATGCTATATTTTTGAATTGCAATCAAAAATAAAATTTAGCAGGAATCTTCTTGGTTTTTAATGTTTTATGATTTCTGTTAATCAGTTTTTTGCTACTTTTTTTTTTTTATCTTAAAAATATTATTAATTCATAGTTATTTAGTCTAATCTAATTTATCCAGCATCTCGGCTTTATCGTTTTTATGTATGTATGAGCATAAATACAAACTAAGGACTCGTAGTCGAGCACTCTCCACTAAAGGTTTCCAGCATGTTTTTCATGACATAGATATTTAAAATTCAGCTTAGGGCGAATTGCCTTAAGAATAAACTATGCAAAAGACTATCACCCATTTTCCACACCTGTTTAAGTTTTCATTAAAGTGCTCACATATTTATTTATGTCACGAATAAAAACGGCCACGATATGCTAACCTATTATTCCATAAGTTGGATACTTTTAAACAACTTCAATATACCCGATTACATTAGTTATGCCATCAATATTGCAACAGAGCTACCTTTAAACCACTTCATTATACCCGTATTAATCGGCATTCCTGCCACGGGGTACAACAATAGAAAGATTTTTTGTAAATGATATTAATTAAAACTTTCCAAAGAATTCTACGAAGTACTTAAAAAAAACTTGAGCTGGAACATAAATTGAGCTCAAGAAACTTGTGTTTCTGAACTAACACTTTTAACACTTTTTTGATCTACACTATTTATGGCTCGACTTGAGTGTATAGTATGTATTTCAAATACTTTGCTTGAATTATTCATCAGCACAATTGGATTTAAGCCAAAGCAAATAAGAGATTGCTACAATTTTGGCAATTTTCAAGGCGTATTTTTCTTTTTTTTTTTTAATATCTCTTTTCGGCCAATGAATTTTTGCGATGACCTTAAAAAAAAATATGCTCGAGTTGTGTTTGGCCCATATGCATGTGGTCAAACGATGTTAGCCAGTTGTGGCCCGGGGCCATACACACAGAAAATGCATGTGTGTGTGTGTGTGTCTCTTAACAATTTGGCAGGCAGAACAAGCAATGCCTGGTCAGCACAGCTGAGTGCAATGAAGCATTTCAGTTACGTTCCCTGACCATAATAGTTGCTCTTGTGGCTCCTATGGCAGCAGTTGCTGTTATCGACATATAAGTACCGTATAAGAACATTTCTCACACACACATACACATTCCCCCACACATACACATACACACACACATACATATAAATAGCTGCAGGTTATGGCAGATACAAGGAACGTCATTCAACAACAACCAACGCTGCTTGGCCATTTGCAACGGTTTAAGCCCAAAAAAAAGAAGTAAATAAGAGTAAATCTAATTTCCTTGCCACTTGTGTATGCACTCAAAAAACAGCCGAAAATTAAAGTTGCCTAAAACAGAGTTTTTGAATAAAAGCTGAAACCTTTTATCATTGCCAACAGTAATTCTCTGGTCAAACCTTTCAGCAACTTTAATTAATTGTTAACGTTAAAGTAACTGATTATAGAAACTAAATTAAAATATGGGCAATATTGTAGTTCTAATTTATAATTTAAAAAACTATGCATTCATCTTAAATCATTTTTATTTCATATTAAAATTAATTTGAAATTAATAAAGCTATTAACTCAATGCAATATTTTAAAGCATTTCTTAAAGATTGATTTTGATTTGCCTTTTCATTAATCTAGCGTTAATGTTATAGCTAGAAACAATTTAATTTATTTTTTTTTTAACGAGAGACAATCTAAAGCTTAAATTTTTGTCCAAGATATTATAATAAAAAGTTACTTTTCTGCAAACTTTCAAATCAACTTTAAGCAAGTGCTATTATCTTAAATATTTAATCGAAAGCTTGGAGGACAACTTTTAATAATATCCACATAAAATAAGTGTCATTCGCACCGTAAGTGCCCGAAATGCAGCACACTGCTCCAAAATGTTGGCTGGCCAGTTGAGTTCACAAATTTTCACAAACTTAATACTTTTAAGTACAAGTATATGACAGCAGCAGGCGCATTGCATGGAATGTGTATATAGTACTTGTAATGGAAGTAAAGGGTATAGGGTATAGAGTACTTGAGGGCGAGGGTTTACTTTACAAATGTGCACTTCGTTGATTAGATATGGGAGCTTTTAAGCGCTCATTTCTAAACTTTGACAAAAGTTCGATATTAAACAAGTTCATACAGCTTCGCATTTTAACTCTGTACTGACAGTATATAAAAGAACATATGTATGTAACAGGCAGAAGGACGCCTATAAAGTAGTATATATATTCTTGATCAGTATCATTAGTCGAAAGCAACAAATTTCAAATTCATTCGCATGTGTATATAAATAAATAGAATAATAGTATGTTACATTTTGAACAAAGCACAAAACGCTATCTGAACAGGTATACTAATGTATATTAATGTATTATCAAAACATAGAGTATCATAATGTCGCGTGCGCTCAATTTAAGCCCTTCCAACTTGTTTTGTTCTTTTTACAGTGTCTCCATTCACCATGGTATTTTTTCTTTGGGGGTTTAACCAAATTACTTGCATACGTTTTTGGGTTGGTCGATAGGCAATCAAAACTTTTTTGTTTTTGGCTTAACTGGTATGTATTTTGTGTCGTTTTACTGGAATTCTTTTGACCAGAGACAGACAGCAATAAATTCCATAATATATAGTTGCTGTCCTTTGATTGCTATAGGGCAAAATTTCAAATGACCGAAATACATTTCCAGGAACTTGTTAGACAGTGTAGACACCAAAATCGAATTTAAAACAACCAGCAAGGATTTTTAATAGATTGAAAGACTCATTAAAACAAAGTTAAATATCAGATTTACTGGTATCTTTGAACGGCAGATATATGCACAATCAATAATTGATATACTCTTTGACCTATTTAATCCATCTTAGACGTCATAGTTTATAAATAAATATGCCAACGTTCTGCAATTTCGAACTTGAAATATCAATTAACATCTGTGGTGTGCGGATTTTATGTGAAATTTCTCTTTTTAGAATGATTGCATCAGTTGCTTTGCCTTGAGCTTGAGAAAAGTCAATAAAATGCCCAAAAAAAAATAAAAAAAATGAGCAAATAAATTTGAGGGGAAAGAAATGCCAAGGCCATGTCAATGTCATTGTCATCAGCAGCAAAACCGAGTGCATTAAATCATAATGAAGCACTCTGCACATATTGCAGATACATATGAATGTACAATCTGGGTAAACGAACACACCACACATACATAAATATTATAAAAGACAATTAAATTGTATAAACATACATATGTTGCTCATGCATATACGTGAATGGCCCAACTCGATGCCTTCAGGGAGTTCAGTTCTATGAAAGACTCTTAAAAAAACATTGACAATTGCCAAATTGGCTGAAAAGTTTGCCTTATATTTGCATAATGAAGCAAACTTGATGTATATGTGTGTGTATGTGTGTATAGTATGCGCTTTTGATTGTCAAATTGTTTGACCTGATTTGTTAGCCAATTGATAATGTTTTAATACCCTAAGGGTATTCAATAATTGAAAGAGTTCTTTTTGCAAAACAAGCAAATTGTCTGCAGGAAATGGACCACTGTGAATTGAGAAAACTTTAACAAGCTAATGGAAATTAATAATTAAGCTTGTCTTTCCATATTCATCTTCTTTTTGATAAACCTTATTAATTGATAGTCAATTGGGAAATATTAAGAACAAATGTAATTCTCTTTCACTGTGCATAGTGTAACTTTAATTTTGTGCTAAGTTTTCCATATATTAAATTACATTTCTAAGAACCGAAGGCGGACAGATAAACCATTAACGTTAATGTTCAACAGTTTAAAATTTCAATTTAATGCCTGCATTGCCTTGAAGTTGTATCCAAGCAATAGATTAATTTTGTTGTAGTTGAAATGCAAACAAATATCCGACTCCAAAACCACACGAATAAAGGTCACATCCTTAGTATTATACATGCTACATACATATATTCTTCTCTGCAGCCCATAACCCACAAAGAACATCAAAGTTTTTTACCAACCAGCTCCTTAATAAGTTGAAAGTACCCAAACGTACATAAATATGTATGTACTATGTGGCAGTTAGTAACTTTTTCTCGGAGAAAGAAAAAGTTTTCCTTATTTTGTTGGCATGATTTTTGGTGTTAGTCAAGCAAAGGCTTAAGTAGCTTTATTTTCTTTGTTCCCTGCAATTATTCTCAGCCTTATGACCAACATTCATAAATATGCGGAAGGCAACTTACATACTTATGGAATGTACATAAGTACGATAAAAAAAGAGTTGAACACAAACCGAAAGGGAGCTGAAATTATGTTGAAACTTAAGCTGGCTCATTAGCAGGCATTACATGACGTAAAAAAAGAGATATGCGATCGATATGACTAAAGATTAAAATGGGATTCAAACGATAAAAATGAAACAATAAAATCAAAAAAATAGGATAAATTTAAAGTGAAACAGTTGAATTGAAACAATATAAATGAAACGATTAAAGTAGAACAATTAAAAAATAAAATGCTTTAGCAATGGAATTGAGACATTAATAATGGAACAAAGAGAATGAAACACTGGAAATTAAAGAAAATAATTCGAATACAGCATGTAGAGTAATCCAAAACAAAGGTAAAACTAAAACTGTAGGGTATTTATTTAATTTATTCAATATAAAATATGAAAATAAAACATTTATATTGTTTTTCTGGAAAAAATTAAACACTCGAAAATGAATTGGATAAGCTAAAAAATGTTAGGATAATCAAGAAATCTAGTGATAGGAGTAATAATACAATTGCAACAAAGTTCTTTAAATTTAAAATATGTACATACTATATTAATCAAAAGTTGATTTACCTACAGAATTCAACGTATTTCCTCACAAGCTGTGTGTCGATCCTTTACTCAGAAACACCTTATCAATGTGTATGCATCAGTAATATTATCATATCAGCACTTCAAACAGATACTCATATGTTTCAATGATGTGTCAGGTTTTTTCAGGGCTAAGCAGCTTAAAAAGGACACAAGTTGCAACTCCCACAAACAGGCACATACACATCCATATTCCAGGTGATGCCACAGCAGAAAGTACCTGGTAAATGGCGAAAGAAATGCAACAGAAATCGCTGTTCAAGGACTAAGCTTCCGCTTACGCAAACCGTGTGTGTTGCCTCAGGCTTGCAGCCTGGCCAGACAATGGCATCAGCTTTTAAATATAATAAACTTGCAACACTATTAGTAAAGTGTCGTCTGATGCCGTAAATGTTGCCGTTGCAACCTCCGTTTTGTCGCCATACTTTCTTCTTTATGTTGCCTCGTTGTGGCAACTTGCCTAGCAGCGAAACAAACGTCCAACTCTTAAAAGTTTATCAGAGCTTACAAGGATTTTTATGTGGTTTGTATTTTATAGTGCAAAAAATTGCACTTGCCACATTTGTGGCAATGTATCTCTAATATTCTCCCTCACGTATTTAAGGTAAAAAAAAAAAACTGGTACAATATTAAAAATTAACTTTTTAACAATTGGAAAGACTTGTTACTAAAATTTTATTTGATAATTTACTCTCTAAATTATATACAAAACCATTACACATACTTTGACTGGCGCAATGCTCTTACATAATTGTATCCTAGAATTGAACTCCTATTACCTTTTTAAAATTACAATATAAAAATATTAAAAAGGTAAATTGAATTGATTTCTTATCTAAACTCTAGTTCAATTTCTAAAATAATATTTAAAATATAGTTTTTGGCATTTAATTTATATTTTTTGATCAAAAATTATTGGAATAAATTTAACTGGAAAAAATTCGCAAAAAAGCATTTTTATGAATAGCTAAAAATGAACTAAAAACACTAAAAAGAATTCGTAAGTAGACTTAATCAACTGATATCAAAATGCTCATAAAAAAAATACTAAACAGAATTTGCTGCACGTTTTGTGGATAAGGTGGAAATATGTATATTTGTATGATAAACACATGATACATAAATACTTATATATTTTGTGAAAATAAGTTGTGTTGAGTGTGAAAGGGGACATTCGATTTGTGTGCTTCGCTTGCTGTCGTCTTTGGTATTTGTTGCACATAGTAATTAAAATTGCGCATACGGCGCGTTGTGCGCAAAATGTAATCAACATTACGCATACGCCCTATGCACACATCCATACAACATTCAGAGACATTGAAGCAGCTCGTTAAATCGCAAAACGCGTTGCACGCCAAACTATTCAGGTGCAATGAAGCTGTCAACGCCAGGCAACAGTTGCTTACAATTTTCACTTCCTCGCATAACGATAAAAAAATATACAAAAAAAAAAAGAAACGAAAAGCAAGAGCGGTGGAGAAGACGAAACAGCAAACAACAAAACCAGAAGAGTAAAAAAAAAAAATAGAAAAAAAGGGAGTAAAGCAACTGATGGCAAATCGTTGCCACTAAAGTGTGTCTGTGTGTCTGTTGCACTGTCTGTGTGCCTTTGCCACAAGCCAACGCACTCTCAAGATTTGTCAAGTGGCTCTCAATGCCACGCCCATGCAACGCCCACGCGCCCAAGCGCTGCATTTCATGCAATTTATTGAGCTAGTAAGCCAAAAGGATGGTGCAGGTGAGTGTGGCATGTGGCATGGGTTAGGGGGTAGGGGGGCTCATCATTGATGGCCTGTTTTGAGTGCATGTCATTTTTGAGGCTTAAAAGGTTGTGTCGCTTTGCACTGGTTACGGCTCTTTGCCACAGTTCTATTTCCAAGCCTCTGCCGCCATTCGGGCAAACGTGTCGAATATTTTTCAATTTTCATTTGCCTTTTTCGCTACTTTTTTTGTTGTCTTTTTTGTTTCTTGTTGATCTGTTTCTTGCTCGTTTGGCCTACACCTCCTTTAAATGCCTGGCAAATGGTTTCACAATCTATGCTGCAGGCATTTCATCGAGGCTGACAAATTGCAACTACTCTCAAAATGGCTCAAAGAGGCAGCGAAAAGAAGATTTGCATGTATTTGTCAACGCTGTTTGCAGCCATTAGGAAAAGGTATCGAGAAAACACATGTTTGCAAACGGATTACAGTTTCCATCTTGCAAACTCTTAAGGAAGCCAAATGCACAACTTGATCAACTACTGACACTTTGATGCTTTTAATTACATCATTTTGGGCCGAACTCCAACTCAAGAACTCATACGAAATTCAATTATTTTCATTTCAAGTTGTTTTTTGCAAGAATTTTGCGTTGATCAAAAAAGTTGACGACGGACAAGGAATGTAATAATATAGCTACTTAACTTGCATTAAGATGCCTATCATTTACATAGTTATTCGGGAGGGTAGAGAAGTATAGCAATAGAGGAAAATAGGGGGAAATGTGGAAATAGGAGCAGTAAACGCACTGTCCAAACTTGTTAAAAAGTTGTTAATTTATAATAATGAGACGAATTGCTTAGTTCGTCGATAAAATTGTTAAAGTTGAAAAGTTTTCGACTGCTGAGAGTGAGTCATTATAAGTGGCCTTAGTGTGTGACTGCTCTAAATGATATTTGAACTTGTATTAATATTTAATGTTGTAATTCTCACAGTTGGCTCATTAAATGCCATTTAATGTGCAACACAAAGTTAAGCACTTGAAATTGTCTAACTGGAAATATTCGACTTTGAAATACCCTTTAGTAAATTATATAAATAAGCAGCTTTTCCTTTTGTAAAATTTTTGTTATTATCTAAAAATTAATATAAAAAAAAAAATGTTATTCAATATGTGAAATATCTTTTAAGGGTCACATGATGTTATTTATATTTTTAAATAACCACTTAATGTTAAATGAGTCTTTGAACTGAACCAACAGTCGAGTCGAAAGAATAAACAGTTAACAGATATGATTTTAGATAAGATTCGCTTCATATCAATATTACAATTTTGATAACATAATTATTAGCCAGATAAGTAAATTGATCAGTGATTAGTTGAATCTGATAAGCACAAAAAATTGATTAAGATTACTGAATTAATTTATCGCTAAATGGAAATAAGCTGATAAGCAAATTTGTTTGAAATCTAAGTAACTGTAGACTGGAATAACATATATCCAGCAAACAAAATATTTCTGTCGAACTTTAAATCAAAACTTGTTAGCTACTTTAAATATCTCATAAATACAAAGTAAATATGTTGTTAAACCAATTTTAGTTGGTTTTTGATTAAAAATATTTTGAAAATCTTTAGGTTGTTTTAAAGATTTCATGGCAACAAACTGACCATGCAGAACATCATGAAACATTACCAAAATTTGGTTCAATTTCGTTAAATCTAAACGGAAGCCAGTTAACTGCTCAACTGATTCAATTGGACAAACTAAGCAGACAATATGAAATTCTTTCGAGTAAACGAGTATTCGCATTGACAGTCGAAACAAATTGAATATGAATTGAATGGAAATTGATTATATTTTCAGATAAATAAAGTGAATACACGTTCGCATGTACCATACGAACGGACAATATCAAATATTGTCCAGTCAGCGTTTGCGGTATCTGAGAATCTGGCGAGTTGTTCGGTCAGTCATCGGCCACAAGCTGGAAAACCACTTATGACCCACTAGACAGAAATTAGCTTAAGTACCACATAACAAAGATGCTCATAAATGCGTGCGTGTGTGTGTGTGTGTGCTTGTTCTTCTTCGTACAAACGATTATATTTATAGGGTAGGACGCCAGAATGATTTCCATCGCCTGTGGCGTTATTAGAATTCAAATATTTATGCGCCAATTGGCAGCAACTAGTGGTTTTTAAGCTGATCAATACCGTTCTTCTGTTTATTTATTTATTTATTTCCATTTTCATTTCATTTCATTTGACGTCACTGTTATGTGTATGAGGGGGCATTAAGTATACGACGCGTTGCTTTGGTATCTCTCTTCTTTTTTTTATTGATTACGCACATTTGAATATCAATCAACAACTGAATCGTGTCGGGGCACATTGACTGAAGTTTTGTTTATTTGTTCATTTTACAGTTTCTGTTTTTTGGCAAAGAGCAAACACTTTGTGCCTAATGCTCCAACATCAAGTGCCAAATTGCCAGTGCTTTTTTCATGAATTCACATAACAAAACTCAATGACTTTTTTACTTGCACATTCAAATAAAGAGCCGATTTCGTATGTTAAATAAAAAAATAGGAGCGATAAATTTTCACTATTATACAATTGAAATGTTTTTCTTCTTTGAGCATCACCTCTGGATGATAATGTGGTACATTTGGTAGAACTATCGATATAAGTGCAATTAAAGCATAGCTTTTAAAGCTAGGTACTGACGTGACATAAAAGGCCTATCGTAAGTCAAACTCCATATGAAAAAACGCTGGCGTAAAGTGAATACGAAGAAGACGACATTTATCTCCGCTTATCGGTCTGGACGTAAACTAAACTGAAACTAAAAACGGAGTTGCGGAACATCGAACTGTTTGGAGTTTCGCTAGGTATATGGAGATAAATGTCTAGAACACAAGTGAAAACGATGAAGACTATTTGAATTTGATCAATAACGACGACAATATTGGTAGATTATAAGCAAGACCGAAAGCTAAAATTTTTTTTATAGACATAAATTAGATAATTTTGTATTTTTAATTTTTAATTAAAATAGAGGGAGAATCCACGTAAAAAGTTCTAAGGCAATGGGTTCACTCATAACTATGCGCTGTGCCGTCGCATATTTCTCCTATATTAACTATAATGTACATAGTTACCTGCCTATTCTCTCCTCTTTTTATCCAAATCAGTTTTGCATGTTCATATTTAAAATAATCCGCTGTTGACGCATAGAGTTACTACTTAACTTTTTGTTATTTTTTCCATGTTGCATTGGCAACACTGGGTCGACGGCTAATTTTACGTCGCGTAAAATTTATCTAGCTTGCGTACTTAGCTTAATAAGTGAAAATCCAAACAGTAAATCGAGGTTAATATTAAAATGTTAAAATCAAAAAAAAAAAACAAACAATTAATCGAACTGTAAATATGTACATATATTGTATATCCAAATAATAATGAAATACCAACTTTAAAAAAAAAACATCTAAAACAAAACTCATTTGTAAATACAAATTACACGCGTTAATTTTGACTAGTGACTTCAAACTTGCATAACTTTACCGAAAGTAATCCGAGCGGAATCACGTTTTGATCTCGGTTTGGCTTCTTAAGGCATTCTGCATTCAAATACTATTAATTTTATCAAATAACTTTTTTTTGTAATTTTTAATGTCATGGTATAACTTGCAATCAACTTCTCATATCATAATTAATATTTATAGAAAAACAAAGTAACGAGTTTTATTGCCCCCGATTACAAAATAATAGCTAGGATTTTCCCTTAAGAGGTATTACTAAATAGAGCACTCTCGCTCAACTCAGTCAGCAGACACACTTAAAGTAGTAAAAATGTGTGTGCTTAATAGGAAAAAGGCAAATAACAATTGCGTTTTACTTCAATTTTCTAGCACTCAAAAGGTCAACAGCTGACTTTGAAGTACCTCCAAGCGTAGAATGAGGATGGAGAGAAAATGAAAGTGAGTGAAAGAGTAAGGTATATGAGAAGTAGAAAAACATGCAGAGTGAAACAGAAACTTCTCTTAACCGCTCTTAATCTCAATCTCGACCTAGGGGTTAACACATTCTGCCACATCTTCTTTACAGCACACAGCAGCTAACTGCAGGCAATTTTTCTATTTTCCACATCATTAGTTTTCAATGAATATTGTTCGTGTGGTTATGCCATTTATTGTTGTTCTTGTTGTTGCTACGGGGTTAAATGTCCAGGGCATACGAAAATTTCAGTAAATGTGCTTTTGGCCCGCATAAGCAAATAAACTTACAAATTGGCCAGTGTCAAAACAAAAACCATACAAAGGAAAAGAGCAGCAGCAGCAGCAAGTTCAATGGCAGCCATAAATCAAAAACACGGCCAATTTAATAGGCGGGGTCATTCAAGACTTTTTTGTTGTTGTTGTTTTTGTGTTGTTTTTGTGTTGTTTTTTGTGTCGTTTTTTCTTTTGCTTGTTTGCCACCTGCAGCCGCCGTTGGGCAATAGAATTAGTTTTCTTATTTGACTTTAGTCGCAGGACAACAGCGACAACGACAACGCGTCGTATACGCAATGTCCCCAAATGCTGTGCGGAGAGGGAGGGACGAGAGGGTGTTTAGGGGGCGTCTGGCATTCATGCACGAGCGAAGCAAAGGCATTTGAAGTGGCTCGCATTTCTGACCCCCCACCCTCTTATGTACATATGCCCGGGGACCTGTCATCATCATCAGGCAGCAGCCGAAAGCAGAGAGAGAGGGAGTGAGAGGGAGAGTAAAACACAAACAGGAACAATTACGTGCAAACAAAAATACAACAAGAAGAAGTACATCAAAATAAAAACAACAAAAATAACCAAAAAAAAAAAAAAAACAAATAAAATTATTTCGTTTTTTTTGTTGGGCAGCCAAGAAGGCAAATCAAGCAAATCAAAATCAAAGCGAATAGAGAACATCAGTGCCGCAGGCTCATGTCGCATATTTATGGACATCCTCACATTCCTACATCCTGCAAGACATCCTGCAACTCTCAGCAAACAACTGTTCCCGCCTTCTCTTTGTCCACATCCACCTCCGCTCCCGCAAAAGAGGCAACCTAAGTTGTTTGTAAAGAGCAGCAGCAGTATAGCAAATTTTCAATCGCTCGATTCAGCCACTCGAATGCACATTTTACAATTCAAATGGCTGGCAATCATTCACATTCGCATTCACAATCACAATCTCTCAGTGTAGTCGATGCGATTCAATAATTCATCTTGGGTATCTGGCAAAAACGCCATCCCGTTCCTTTTTTTTTATTCCGCGCTGATTGCATAATTGCCAGAGCGAGATAGTCTGACTGAATGCGAGAGAGAGAGAGGAGAAAGGGAACATTTAAGAAGCTATAAAAATCACTTCAACAGTTCATCAACTGGGCAGTTTTGATAACTGACTGCGCTACGCTCCCTTCGTTTTTCCCTGCCATTTTCCATTTTCCAATTTCTCAGCCTTTCTCTTATCGCAAACGCATAAGTAGCTCGACTAATGGCATTTCCCTTTGCCCACAACGAGTATTGAGACGTTTTTATTGCAAGTCATTTGACACGACACAACTTAAAGATGATTTTATGCCAGGTACCAAAAAAAAAAGAAAAAAAAGAAAAAATTTAAAGAGTAGGTAACAACTCAAGTTGAATTAAATATTATAATGTATTCTTTTTGGATTCCTTCAGTCTCCGTTTTCAGATCAAGTTTTGACTTTGCCCTTCAGCCAAAAAGTTAGCATTTAAAAAAAGCATTTGCCTTACATTAGCTTCTCGTTACACAATTTAAAAGTATATTTTTTATTCACTTTTCTTGCTTTACTTATGCGAAAATAAAGTGTTTATGTAAATACATGTACAACATAATTAATAAATTTGTAGTAGTATTAGAACATTACCAACAGTTAAATTTCTTTCTGTTATTCCCATTCTCATATTTATCTCTTGTTCTCTCCCTCAAGCAATGAACTCCTTAGAGGGATAATTTCGTTAAAATGGACGCTGATAAGTTGTTTAATTTCTTGAAAGTTATAAAATCGACTGTTTAATCGCCGAAAACTCACACATGTATTTTTTTAACTTTACAATTAAACTTCTATACATATGGAAAGTATACCCATACATTCGTAAACATAAAAAACAATTGTGTGAAAACAAAATCTCAATTGTTCACCGTCTATCTAGAATCATAATTGATTGATCTACGAAAATGTTGATTGCATTTATTTTCTGTGTATTTTGACATATTATGCAAACATTTGAATATCATTTGTATTTTTCTATTCCTGTCGTTTTTGTCGCTCTGATTGTTTTTGCTGTTGTTGTTGTTGTTAACTAATAGGTTAAAGTTGCAATTAAATTCAAAGTTGCGGCCACAATTTATCAAGTGGTCAAACTTAATTTTGATGGCTTGTAATTAACTAATTTACATTAGAAAACAAATAAACCAAAAGCCAATCACGAACAGGAAAATCCACAAATTGAAATACACCATACACCCCCCAATACACATACACACACACATCCGGACTTACACACACACATTCAGACATTCAGTAAAGTCGTGAGGCAGCCACATAAATGACCGCAAAAAAGTCATTTGTTTTTTATAACATACTTATGTGGTTCTTTGAACTGTTTTGGCCACAAGCCACAGCAGTATCAGTAACCGTTAACTGTAGTTGTAATTGTGTTTGTGTGAGGACTAAAAACCCAATAAGAATACATATAGCCAAGTAAAGTATTAAGCTTGTATGCTTTCAGAACGTTACCAGATAATTCAACTTGCATTTCGGAAATTGAAAACTGTGGCCAAGTGTCAATCTGATGTCCAAGCTAAGAACAAGCTGCCCGATTCTGTCGAGCCATTTACAGATTTATGCGATTCGCTTTCGCTCGCTTTCGACAGCTTCTAGAAGTTGATATCCTATTTCCGGACCCCCCCTAACCACATTTCCCTTACCCAAACCTAAAAGTTAAGTTGCCATCTTATGCTCGTTCCATTTAACTAATGAAATTCTGAATTGCACGTCAAAAATTAAAACAAATATTGGTACATAAATATGTACGACGTAATATTAATTTTCTTTTAAAAAAGGCAAACAAAAAATTTCCCAAGAAAAATGTTGATTTCCTATGACATATGACATCAACATTATTTAAATCATACAATTATTTTTAGTTATATTAATCTAAATGACCTTTTCTTTTTGCAATTTTTCGTTTAATCAACTAAAATTGAAAATGTTATTCATTTAATTTTCGTTAAGTGTATTCTTCAACTTATAAAACGAATGCTAATGGCCTACAACAACAATGGCTTCCACATCGCTGAGGATGAGCTGAGCTGGTGCTTTCTATGTGGTCAAATACCCATCGAGATCCTTTATTTTCCTATCCACCACCATCGTATTTTGGTCCCTCCGCCATTTTTTCCCCCCGCAACTCATTTCCTCGGGCCACTGTCAGTTGTTTCAATATATTATTTATATTTCATTAAATATTAATGCGTTTGTTTCTGAGTCGAGTTGAGTTGAGTTCGTTGTTTACCCTCTATATTAATGCGTCAAGAGGGTATATTTATTATATAACGAAACTTAACTAGCAACAATTCGCAAAATTGCACACTTTCGGACAATTGTTTAAATGTATAGCATTTATTAAATTGTTACTCTTATTGGCTTATATTACTGGGTATCTGTTTATGTATAAACAACTCTGGACTAAAAATCTCTTTTGTCTCTGTTGCTTTTGTACTTTTTGTTTGGCTTTCAAGCCATAATTCCCCTCAACCAACACCACCAAAAGCCGTGTGACTGTAAACTTTTCAGCTCTCGTCCAAAGATGCGATGTTATGAGGCTGTCAAATGGACTGGGATAGATTGTTGATATGCCAGCTCTGCTCTTGCCTCTGTTTTGTTCTGCTTTGGTTTGGTTTTGCTTGGTCTGGCGGGGTATAATGTGGTCTGGCCTGGTCTGGTCTGGTCTGGTTAAACAAAAGACGAAGGCCTTACAAAAAGAGAAGGCAGTGAAATGAGCAACCACTGGCAACAACAACAACAATACACACACACACACAGACACTCAGCGAAAGACACAAAGACAATTATAAAATAACAAAAATGTGGCCCAGCCCCCGGAAAGTTACAAAAAAAATAGAAATTTCTGTTGTTTTTGGCTTTTCTGTCAGTTAATTTTAGAATAAGCTATATATATTTATAAAAAGATCTGACCCCCCCCCCCCCCTCACTCCTTCCATACTTTGTCCGCAATTAGGAAAATTGTTCTGATTACGATATAAAAACGCATTGCAATTCAAATTGATTTCACAAAGTGGTCAATCAAAGATTTTAATAAATAAAATATTTGACGTGTAAGTTGTATGAATGCAATTGCAATTACTACAAATACACTAACAATAACTTACACACACACACACTCACATTTATGGACTCGACAAAAAAAAGCCAATAGCACGGCCTACTAAGTTGTTCACCCGGAAGTTCTTGGCGCCATCGCAAAAGTTCAGTGACACGCAACCAAAGAAAGGAAGGAAAGGCGACCGGAAAGAAGGGGGAGAGGCCCCAACTACAAGTATTACCAATTGCCTATTTCAACGAGTTTTGCTGTTCTTTTTTTTTCCTTTGCTTTGCTTTACCTCCCTCCCATTTTCCACATAGCTGCGGTTAGCAGACCACTTTTTCTACTCGATTGCGTGTCAGTTATAAAGCCATAGCCCAATAGTCAAGCACATTTATCCTCCCCTTGTCTCAAATGCCTCACCATTACCAATTCCAATGGCTATAAGTTGAGTGCCATTGACACTTGTGCTGATAAGTTGAGCAAGTGTACAAGTTATTTATGAGGGGGCTGGCACGGTGCGAGACCTTGAGATGTTGAAGTTCAGGTCCAACGTAATTTGAACATTGTTTTTAAATCATTGTTTTCCGTCACTCATTAATAGAATATTAAAAACTTCATTAAAAGCATTATGAAACCTTGACAATATGAAAGCTTGACAATAAAAGAACCTTAACCCAATTTAAATTGCAGAGTCTACTTTATTTTCGTGTCAATTTGATTATACCGTGAATAAAACGTCGGATTTTTTGATTTCTTCAACCTCTTTTAATTGCAATTAAGTAATTTTATCTCAATTTGATGCAACTAAAATTATTGTAATTTACTTAGTTATCTGAGTATTCTACAAAAACAATTTTTTTCCGAATCGGGAAGCAGAACTCAAAAAGTTCCATATTTTAAATTTTCTCCATTGGGATTTAATTTACATAAACATCTATTTAAATATTTGTAGCTCTTACGTAAATCTAAATCTCTATCAAATATTAAACGTTTTACTATCTCATACTACAATTTTCTTCTGCATTCATTAGCTTGCTCATTTTTCATTAGATTGCGCATACGCCCCGAAGTCCCGCAAAGTAAACAAATGGAAAATGAGAAAACAAGAATGAAAATAAATATGTAATTTGGTCAATTCGTAACGCTGCGCAATATTGTCATTAATTATTAGCACACGTCAGCGTATTAATTATTACAAGGCGTTGAAATTAATTACACAGCCCAACGCCAAACTCGCCGCCCCAATGAATGGAAAACCAATGGTACCACCAAAGCACCACCTTGTGGTCTCAACTGAATGGCATTTGGGTAGCCACAGTTGTGGGACGATCGCTTGTTATTTGATTTTTACATTTCCGACATCGTTTCCTTACCAAGGAATTATTTGGCTTAGCTTAAGCTAACTATTTGCATTTCGTAGCCGTTGCAGGCTTTTTTTGATTAATTTATTGGCCTATTGTTGTCAATCGACAAATCATCAAATAATTTCTTATTCATTTAAGACGTTTGTATTCCAACAAACGCGACATTGAGCCTGTTTACGTGGTACTCGACTTGGTCTTGATTGTTGGGTGTTAAATGTTGCCATTGGCATTGCCTAATTAGTCAAGGGGTGATCAAGTTTCAGCCCACATTGGAGCATTCTAAATATAGCAATTAACTAGTTAGATGTGAATCGAAACAAGAATGTCATTAGCTTCAGCCCAGGGCCTTTGAGGTACATGTCAATAGAATTCTGATTAATTACTTATTTAAACAGTGGAATTACGCGATGCAATGGCACACCCACGCTCACATACAAAGCCAAATGCAATTCCAAATAAGTAAGTGTAATTCAACATAAATATAATTGTCTCTCTCTCTCTCTGTCTCTCAATTATTTAATTTCAACAATAACAATTAAACAGGGAACGTTGTAACTGTTATAATTTTAACTTGCAAAATATGAAAATTTTTACTAAAAATATTTCACAACATCGAAAGAAAGTTAGGCAAAGCAAACTCTTACTTATAATAACCCTTTAATCCATTATGAATAGCATCAAAATATTAAAGTGTGCTCGAAGTTAATTTGATGGAAAATAAAAATCTAAATTGTAATTGTTTCACAATAGCTTTCTACATATTTACTATCCAGTTGTAGGATAGACTCTTTTAAAAACCATCTTAGTTTAATCAGCGCTGAAAAATCAAATTCAATAACTATCATAAATTTCCCAATGGGTCGATAAATAGTTTCTTGGACTTAAACATACTTCGTTTGCATTAAATATGGGTAAGTCGAAGCACACGTCTTTAATTTAGTCAGTCTAATGATCTGATAGACTCGATATGAGGTATGTGATAGGCCTTCGAATAAATTGCAATATTTCAAGCAAAAGTAAAAGATTTAGACGAAAAGCCCCAAACAAGCTAAAAATTATCTTAGCCAGTTAAACAAACCCCAATAAATTGTTGTTGATATATTCAGAAATTGGGTATAATAACTGCACGTGATGCCCATTTGTATGCAATGACAGTTGGATAAAGTTGAGAATACATCTCCTTTTCATCCAAACACACAAGCTCTCTCACTCTCTCTCTCGCTTTTCCTGTTATTCTATTGATGCCTCTGTCTTTTGATGAAAGTGGGTGCACGTCAAGTGCAAGTGCTGGGCAATTAAAACAAAGCGTTTGCCTTTGCCATATTAAAAAGCAACGCTGCACGGTAAATTAAATTGCTGGCCACGAACGAAGAGTATAACCACTACAAAGCGAATGAATTTTCCATTTATGATACGGGATACGAATACCAGTAGCCGGGAGAAGTTCCAATATGAGTATCACGCCCAGCACTTGACGCGCCCTTTGGTTGCTATTTTTTTTTTATTTTTCTTTTTTTGCAAGAAGGGTATTATAATACTGTCATGAAATGTGCAACATATTCAAAACAGTTAAATAAATATAAAATTTTGTTCTTCTGTCCGTATTACTCTCGGCAAACTAGTACCCCAGTATTGAATTCGCCGGAGCAATGTGTCGAAAATTCAATTCAGGGCTCTGCAAGGGTACACAATCTTCGGAGTGACGGAGACAACCTATCTTTCTTGGTTTACTGGCGAGTTTGTATACATTTTCAGTATGGTTAAATGTTACTTAAATACCCTGTAATAATTAATATTGGATCAAAGCAATGATCTGTCTTTATTTTATATTTCAAAAAACATTTTGATACAAATTTCTGTATATCGCAGTTACTTTTAGGGCAAAGCAGCTTTACAGGGTGTTGTCTAGTTAAGCTTTTATTTTGGAAAGCAGCTATTAAGTGGAATTTTTGTTATGTCAACATTTAATTCATTTAAATGCGTACAAAGTGAAGCTCCTTGTATTGTTACTTGATGCGGTATCATGCGTTATAAAATCAAATCATTAAAATAAACGAAAAGGACCGAAAGACTAACATGAACACATAGAGAGAGATAGAGAGAGACGGTGAGAAATTAAGAGTCTAAACTTAAAGAACGGCAACAAAAGCAATTGAACTGATCTAAACTACGAACTCAATATAAAAAATATTATAATTAAAAGTAAATATTAGTTTTAAAGGCAGCTAAATTTAGAAAACTGTTAGCTATGCTATGGACGCCGATTATAGATTCTAAATTTTGTAAAAAGGAAAATGTATTTTAGACCAAAACAAATGTTTATTTTTGTATTTTTCTCTCTCAAGGTAAAAAAAAAATTTTTTTACGAGCCCGGTCGAAGTCGGTTTATAAATGTATAAAAAAATAATACTGTTTATATCAGCAAAATATGGCTAAAAAATTTATTGCAAGAAAAAACAGCTTACGTATGTAACTGCAAGCTAAAAACATTGTAAACGCGAACAAAATTAAATGCTATAACTCATATATTTTCAGTTTTATTGACGATTTACAGTCCGTTGATAAGCAGTATATATTCGAATAAAACGAAGAGAGGAGTATCAAACATATTTATGACACCCCTAAGGACACACACACTCATACACATACACACACTCACACACACAGGCGCAGGCTCAGGCAGACAAAATCATAATTTGATTTGAGTTTCATGGCACTCATGGATGCCATCAAAAATGTTCGATTTATGTATGTCTCATCATCACATACACGGAGTGAGAGTGAAAGAGTGATAAAGGTGCAAAGTTAGTGGGAAAGAGAGGGCGAAAGAGTGCTAGAATATAATCAACTCTTGTGTTTGTTTGCCGCACGGCGTTTACAGAGAACACAATTTTCCGAAGCGAAACAGTTTTTGCATAATTTATCAATTATCTGGACGCGCACAAAATTTCATAGCATACTTTTCAGCTTAAGCGCTTTTAATATGCCCAACACGAACGCGTTACGGGCTCATGGTTGTTGTTGTTGACGTTGATGTTGTGTGTTGTTGCTCGTGTTCTTGTTATTCTTGCAACACGAAACGACAACATGACCAACAGTAAATTTCTTCATTACCGAATCATCAGCGAAGCGACGACAAAAATTTGGCACTGGCAAAATCAAGTTAAAAGTTAAACCGACCGCAACAGGTGTGCACGACCACGCCCATAGCAACGCCCACTTTTGTGCCAAACACGTTGTCAAATATAAAAACAAATACGACAACAACGACAACGACAACGAGAGCGACAACCGTTGCCATAATGACCAAATTAGTGGTCTTTTTGGGCCGCCAGCGAAATGTTAAAGTCTTGCTTTCACTCTTCTCACCTCGCTCTCTCTCTCTCTCTCTCTCTCTCTCTCTCTCTCTCTCTTACTCACTGTGTATCTGCCTCTGTCTCCCGCTCTGCCATTCTCCGTTTGCATGGTGTAGGCGCGACAACGGCAAACAAAAAAATTCCCTCAGTGGCAGACAAGCCAACTAACCGAAAGATAAAATAAAAGAGGGGCTGTTAACATGGCCAGATGAACCCCAGGCCAAAAGTAAACATTGGCTAAAATCAACGGTTCTTCTTGTTGTTGACGTGGTTATTGTTGTTCTGCTAACAGGCATTTTCTTTTTCTTTTTTTTTGACTTTGCTGCACGTGTGACAAAATCCACTCAAACCGTCAACTTGCTGATACTCTCTCTTTATTTTTTTCTAAATCCACTGAAGGGCTTCTATAAAAGTTATTTAGAGTTCCAGCCAGGCTTTAGGAAGGATGCAAGCCTAATGCTAATGTAGTTCACTATCTATGTAGATACTTTTACTAAGCTCTAGATTTTGGTTTTTCTTTTCTCAAGTGTATTTAAAAATTCGCACAGCTTTTCATGACTTCATTTTTTGTCTTCTTGCTGGTCGCAGTTATTTACTGTTCACTTTATATTGTTGCCACATTTTACATATCTGTAATTTAAAAAACTTTGCCTCTTGTTGTTGTTATTTTAAAGTGAACCTGCTCCGTTTTTTGGCATGAGCTTAAAGTTGAAATGCAAAGTTTTGTAAACCAAACATATTTTTAGCATTTGTGCTCCATTTGCAATGCAATTTTCCTCAATTTCTCCTGTGTCGCTTAGTGCGCAAAAAAAAAACTGAAAACGCGTCGAGCTATACGACAGTCAAAAGTTATTAAAAAGTCTGACAGAAGTCCAAAGGTGCTTCCAAATGCCATTTGAGCAACCTCCCCCCACACAAAGCAAACAAGCCCGTGAAATTTCATCGAGCGGAGGTGGATGAAACTTGATGGCAGTGAAAAAGCCTAGAGATATTGACAGTAAACCGGAAATGCGTATGCGTATGAAGTTTTTCTGCTTTTTTTTTTGGGCGTCAAATTAAAACAGTAGTTTGACTTTGAATAAAAAGTACCTAAAAAAAAAGCGCTGCCATCTTGTTTAAACAGTCAAAAAACAGACCTTAGGGCAGGTAATTTAATAAACACTTGTTTAACATAAGCCAGTGGTATTTAAAATCAAATACCACAATAAATTTACAGATAAAATGCTCAATAAAATTTAATTAATGATTTGCAGCCTATGAATTTATTAAGCGATTTCAGTTGACCAAAAAAAAATGTTAAAAAGCGCTTTGAATGAATAGAATGCCAGATAGACAAAGGAGCTGCGAGCTGAAAAAAATCAGCAAAGTTAATAGAAAATGTAATAATTGAATGTGCAGTTCCTAAAGCAGCTAAAATTTCTAAGTGTAACTCATCTACGAACCTTACAAGCTGCAGAAATAAAGTCGCAAATGCTTCAAAGCAACCAAAAGAGTTTCCGGGCCAGGGAATAGACAACAGGTGCTGTCAACTTGATTTACCTATTAATTATAACATTCGTTTTAGCCAAACAAAAGTTTAACGAACGCAGTCCGGTCAGTCTCTTTTAAACCAAAATTAAAAGGGTTTACCAACGTAATCAAAAGTATCTTTAAAAAGTCAGCATCAAAAAATCAAAATTGATAGAATTTTAAATTTCATTGTGAACAATTTGATATAAAACGTTATTTGCTGCTTTTGCCAATTTTGGCCATTGTCGTCCTTATGGTTGTTTGTCGTCTATTTTTATGCCCAATTGTTTGAGATTTATATTTTTTTTTAATAGAGTTTTGATATGCACCCAGAAAAAGAAGCGTCAGCCAAATTGATTGTGCGAGGCGCTGTGGCAACAGTGGGTGGGCGATGCCATTTCCATGAACGCTGCTTGGGGCATTTGCTTTGAAATGGAAATGTGAAAGCGAGTCCACAACACGCCCACTCACACTCACACTTACACGCACACACGCACAAAAGAGCTTGAATACAGCTTTTCTGCTGCCAGAGTTATCTGTGATTTTTGTTTGGCTAAAAACCTGCTGCAGTTTCGACTCAAAGCAGGCAAACAAACCTGCCGTCTACATTTCTTGGTAGCATATTCAATAGAACAATTGATGCGTATGCGTTAAGCTTGAGCTCAGGCGTTACGGCATTTCATGCAAAAAGCCTGCTGCAGTTTCAACGCAAAGCAGGAAAACAACAAACCTGCTGTGTACATTTTTTTTTGTAGCATATTCAATAGAACAATTGATGCGTATGCAATAAGCTTGAGCTCATGCAAATTCAAAACACATTTGAGTAAACTTTTGGCCAGCATTTAAGTGTTTAACTTCATTGGAAGTTGTTTGATTACACCTTTGAGATGCAACCAGTTAAAGTAAAATGCATATGTTAAGCCCGTTTAGTTCAACCGACCAAATACTTGGAATTATTCATGTTTAAAATTTTCAGCAATTTACACTTGAATCAATTAACCATAATGTAGCTTAAATTTAAGATCATAAGTACTTAATGGCCTAATGATAAGTAGCTCACTTAAGCTTATTTTAATCGAATCAATTAGCAGCCTTTTAGATTTTTCCCAGTGAAACTTTTCTCCGATCCAAGTCTAAGTAAGTTGAGTTAAAATAGTTAAGATACGATTACGATTAGAACCATTAACTACTTAAAAAACTGTTAACGTTTTTTGCCTCGAACTTACTGACTACCTCGATTTACCAGAAACAAAACCCTTAAAAAAGCCGTATACTTAACAGTAATTGAAGGTCAACTGAAAACAGTTAAAAGAAAAGATTTAATGATAAATTGAGTGTTTATTGAGCTAACTGAAAGCAACCAAATTCACGGTTTAGTTTTTGGCGCAAGTGAACCAAGAGTTGTTGTGCCATTGGGCTAAAGTATTTACATTAAAATGCGTAGCGGTGCCCAATTTACAGGCAGTTAACGGGCTTTATTTATGGCGCAACACTTGACGCTGTCATGACGGCAATAAGACATTAACCCAGCAGCCAAAAGTTGAGTTGCGAGCCAAAGTGAAGTGAAGAAAACAACAAGCACGATGAGGCGTTTGGCATTAGCAAAGAAATTAAAGTACAAATCCCTTTGGGTGACACTAACCGCAACTGTGACTAAGCCAGACAATGCAGAGACAGAAGACAGACAGAGAGAGAGAGAAAGAGAGAGAGTGAAAGATGAAACGAATGAAAAGGAAAAGGACGAGCAGAGAGAAAGAGAAAGTAACAAGCACATCGACTCTGCTTGGCGTAAATAACAAAAATTAAAATACAATAAAATAGACAACGAACTGTACGCACACACATAGAGACACACACATACACACACACAGTGGCAGCTTCTGTGTGTGTGAGTGTTCCTTCTTCTGGCATTGATTGCAATTGTTGTTGTTTTGTCTAGTTGAGTTGAGAGTTCGTTGCTCATTTGGCGCAGAGGCTAAAGTGAATGACTCCTAAATTGCAAAACAAGACAAAGTGGCAGCATTTTTATACCACACACACACACACATACACACACTCAGACAGTGTTAGTTTATGCGCCAGTTGGTGCTGATGCCGCTTTCTGTTTGCATGCCATTAGCAAAAGGGTTCAACCCCAGGGCTTACATTCAACTTGCAGCATAAACAATTCAACAACAACAACAGCAACAACAAAATGCCCGATTTAATGGCAAATGGCAGACAATGCATACAGCTACAGCAACTAATGCCCATACATACGTAGCTATAAATTCATAGATACACCTGCAAACAGCAAACAAAATGTAAGCGATTTTTTGCTTTCGAACATTTTATTTGTATGTATGGTATATGTATGTATGTACGTGATTTTGCCTCCGAAAAATGGAAACTATTAAATATTGTAAGCCCTTTTTCGTGCCACTGTCATTTGTCTGTGTCTCTTGTCTCGTGTTTTCATGCAAATGGATGCAGACAGCGCAATAAACACACAAACACACATGCAATGTCTAAAGTACTAAAATAGCAGCAAAGCTAAAAAGACAATGATCAGACAACTGGGCGGAAAAGCTTAGAAGCAACAACAATTGCTCAGGTTGAAAAGCTGCTTTAGCTCTTCAGCAAGTCTATTCATTTGCTTTCCTTTCCAAACTAACTATTTCGTAGTTTACTAAATCAATAGAAAACTTAGTTTAAAGTTTATTCATTTATCTAATGAATAAAGTGCCATCGAAGTGATTTAAGTAATGTATAGAGAATTCGCTAAAAGCTTGATGAATAATAGGGAACAAACACATGATAGCTTTAGCGTGTTAACATGAAATATGTTCGAGCTGAGTTTTGACCTCATTTGTGTGACAGCAATTTAAATATATACAATGCACCCCATGTTGGGCGCCAATTTCTCTAAAATACGAAACAGAACATTGAACAAACACGAAATGTTACACAATATTCAAGAGTATTTAATAATTGTTATAGAAACGCTGGACAAGTTTTACAAAAGTGTTATTAAGGTCTTGAATACTTGTGGATTATAATTGAACTGAATGCATCTTTCAGGACGCACTTAAAAGGAAGCTATTATCATGTCAGATACACAATGCACAAGTCATTTCTTAAGGCTGCAGTCGAAAACTACGTGACTTTCATAGCTTGTTGTCGAGAGCCGCAAAAAGATTTATGATGTGATTTTCGCATTGCAAAGAAAATGTCGGTCTATGGTCCTAAAGGATAACATTCTGAATTACTCCCCAGTCGACTCACGTGTCGAATCGCTGTTGAATAAGTGATGCACGCAATGAAAACCCAGAGCTAGAAAACTCAGTTGTAGATTTGACAAAGAATAAGCTAAGCAAACGTCTCTTCAGCACAATTGGCAGGCAAGAAACTTTTCTTAATTGGCAGCAGCAGCAAAAGGCAAAAAAACAAAAAAACAGTTAAAGACGCTGCTAATTGCAGTTGGCCAAAAGCACATCTACTTGCAAATAATTGCGAGAGTATTTGAGGTAAGTCAAGCAGAACTTTCAAGTTGACGGGAGTAGCAGCTGCTACCAACGCACTATAGGTCTAATGGACTCTTTTTCTTATATAAACTAGTTTTGTAACATTATTCAAACAAACAAACTTATCTTACATTCCGATTTGGAATACATTGAACTGTAATGTAACATACCAGAAATGTTAAAATTGCATTCTGATGTTAAATTAACAGCTTTTAAACATGCAGCTCATTAATTGTGCAAGTATTTTGGTTGAAGTTCAACTGGCTCTAGTTTTTTTAAATTGAAATTTTTTGTTGGTATATCTGTGCTGTTGGTATTGTTCGGGTTGTCTGCAGTAAGTGTCCATAAAGTGACGCTTTCGAAAATAATTATTTGGAAAGAGTTTTAAAAAAATGTCAGCACTTGTCAGCCAAGTGACTATATACGAGGGGTCTAACAAAAGTTCGGTAAGTTGGCGACTTTTAAATCGTTTTTCAAAATTCCAAAAGTGTCAAAACTTTCGCAATACTTTTACGAGGTTATATTAAAAGTCTTGGATTAATCGGTTAAAATGGAGACTAGAAAACGCAAATTAGCTGAAGGTACCTCAGATGAAATTCTACTACCAACGCAAAAAGATTTTCACTATAGCCTTTTATTCGGTTTTCCACGCAAACTGAAGACCGTACAAATATTTAATAAATGTCAAAAAATTTATTGAACGATTGCTACATCTCTGAAGACTATTTCAAAATGTTTCCAAAGATTCCAGACAGGACATTTTTCTGTAGAGGACGATCGCCGAGAAGGTCGATCAAAATTTTCGAGGGACGAAAGAAATGTGGCCCTAGTTAGAACAAAACTTGCCGAACATCCTCGATATACCCAGGAAATGGTTGCTAGTGAACTGGACTTGAATGCCATAGCCATATCTCGCATATTGCATCAAGATCTGATGTGTACGAAGAAGTTTGCGCGATGGGTTTCACGCATTTTAAATGAGGTCCATAAAGAAGCTCAGATGCATTTTGCCCAATATCTTTTGAATAAATTTGAAAATTTTAAGTCTAGCAACTTCAATAAATTCGTTACTGATGCCAAAGCTTGGTTTAATAAATACGACCCGAAAGCCAAACAGTAGTCCATGGTATGGAGCTCCAAAGTAGCCAACCCACCTATTAAAAAGCTTTAAAAGCAAGATTTTCAAGACTGTTTTGAGAAGTCGATTTTTAGGCTTAAGAAATGCATTGAAATCAATGGCGATTATGTAGAGAAGATAAAAAAAGTCAAAGATTCGGGATAAATTAAAAAAAAAAATTTCCGAATTTTTTTTCCGGTCAACTTACCGAACTTTTGTTAAGCCCCACGTACATGATGTAGAATAATTCTTTTTGAACTCATAGCAGTAAAATTAATTCTCCCTTTGTGTCCCTTCTCCCAAAAGCTAACTTTTTAGCACATAACCTACATATATCTAAGCAATGCCGGTCTGATTGAAGCATAACGGAAAAATAAAGGAAAAACTGATGGAGTGGATGCTGTAGTACGTTAATTTTAATGGTATATCGATGTTATTAATATTACGACATACAGACAACAATAAAACATAGATTTTTTAAGTTACTGGCTAACTACTCTCCGAAAATAAGATCCAAAATATGCTCCTAAAAATATGTAATAAAAAACAAGAAATTTGAAATACAATTACAAAGAATATAAAAAACTTTACTTTAATATTTATAAACAAAAAAAAAAAAAATTACAAAAAAATGTTTTTTGTATATATATTTTTTTAGGGGCGTTGATGGGCAGAGCCACGCCCATATTTTCAAAACTATTTCAAAATTCGATCTAAATTGATATCCAAAAAACTTTACACGGAAAACTTGATAAGCCTTCGTGTTATTGATTTATATCAGAAAAACGATCCATTTGACCTATAGTGCAAGGGTTAAATCCTAAGTCTGCTTTAAGTTAGCTTTTATTGGGTGAATGCGCTTTCTGACCTACTCGTGTTCCGACCACTTGGCACGTAGTAGTTTTGGTCGTCGTTGTTTTTGTTTTTGGCACGAGTACAGGAGGTCGAAGTGCGCTTCGATGTGTGCGCAATAATCTAAACGAACGCCACATTTCCGGTTGCTAAAATCCATTTCAATCATTGATGATTAAACAACCATCAGCTGCTCTAAGCGTTGCTTTCGTATTCCAAACCCAACCCCAACCCCAAACTCCATTTTCGCCGCTACGCTTCCTGCTCCTCCTGCTCTGGTTGATACTGATGATGATGATGATGAGTTTTCGACATTCTTCTGCCAGTAGGCAGTAAATTTATTTTGGTTGCTACATTAAAAATTAAACAGTACGGCAATTTTCAGAGCGAATTCTGTCTTCTTGTTGTATTTGACTTAAAATCAAATCAAAGCGCTCTCTCTCTCTCTCATTCTGTGTCTCTTTCTGTTTTGCACACATTTTTGGGTAGGATTTTTCAATAATTTTCATTAAGCGCACAGCCGACAGCAGACACACACTTTTTATACATACAAGACTGTGTGTTAATATATATGTATATATGTTACATTAGAAAGTCGCTAGCTTCTGGCTGTTTGCCGTCTGTCGCCCTTTTTACATTTTGAAGACTTCGTTAGTAGCTTGTTGCATAGTTTAAGGCGCCATCTGCCCCCAAACAAACACACACAAATGAAAACAGAAGAGAAGTATATGCAAAGGCAAACGAAATGCACAACAAGAAGAGACAACAGAAGATAAAGCTGTCTTTGACTTGCTTCAATAAACCAGCGAATAAACGCACCAGCAATTTAAACTCATCTTATTGATTGAGAGAAGTTTGAGCTATGACATTTGTTGGGCAGCTGATAAACGTAATTTTAAATTTTCAACTCGAAATTCAAATTATTTTAGGTAATATTTACAAAAGAGCACGTGCAATTTAAAAGAGCCAAAATAAAAAATTTACAAGAAATATGAAAATGCTTACTCAAAATTCATTCAAGCGTTAAGTGCCTGGCAGTCAAAAAGAGAGAAAATGTGTGTGTGTGAGAGAGAGAGAGAGATAGAGAGAGAGAGAGATAGAGAGGGAATGAAAGGTATGAACATATGAAAAATTATATATGCACATTACAACGCAGATTTGCCACTTGACACAGCAGGTAACATTTTGTTGTAACACAGTGGAGTGAAGTAAAGTGAAGGCAGTTTTGCCAGAAATGCTCTATAAATAATTTACGCTGGTGAGTCAAAAGTGACGGGCGAAATGTGAGAAACTGAGCAATGTTCACTATAGTTTTTGCGCCCATGACAGAGCAGCTCAAAAACAAAAGGTAAAGCTAAAGCCTAGCATGATGTTGATGATGCTAATGCTCATGTTGTTGTTGTTGATGTCTTGGCAAAAGGCCCCTAATCCCCATATGAGTTGTTAACAACGTATTAAGAAGATTTCACTTAAGTAGCGCACAAAAGACTAAAGACGCTAAAGACGCAGCTAAGGCCAAATGTTAATGAAGCGCTGCTCAGCACACAGTGTACATATAAGTGAGCACAATAGGTTGAGCCCAAAAAAGTAGGCAACATATTTTTTTGTTGCTCTTTGTTTTGCTTTTGCGTTTGCTGTTGAGGAGTCGCGTAATAAAATGAGTTTCAAATTGGCCATAAAAGCGTAAGCAGGCAGCAGGCGGACAGCATGTGTACTACAATAGTAGCAACAACAATAACAGCAAACAACAAACAACAAATACAACATCTTTAGAAAGCAAAGTCATTACAAAAGCTAACGAGTGCAATGCGAAACTTCAATGCTCTTGCAATAAACCCAGCTTGAAATCGTCGTTCATAAGCTGAAAGAAAAATAAATAGTATAAATATTGTATTTAAAGTACACTTGCAGAGTATAAGATTGACAAAACTTCTATAGAAATACAGTTTTACAATGCTAAACAATAAATTCAAATGCACAATCAATTTATCGGGAATAATCCAATAACTTCAATTAAAATGCCTACTGGTTTAAAAATATGAATGCCAATAAGCTTTTCGCCCACATACAAAATAATAACATGAAATTCATAATAATTGTAATGATATTATTATAATGTAATTTTTCTCCAAGAAAGCATAAAAATAAATTTAATTTTTCTAGTTTATGATTGCGCTCATAAATTTATAACAAATGTACAATTGGTTAGTGTTTCGTAACATAAACGTTCTGTAAGTCGAAAAGCCATAAATTATACCCTTTGACTCATTGCTCAGTGCTGTGAAACAAAACAAAAAAATTAAATAAATAAAAAGAGTACAAAAATAAAAAAATATATTGTGCATACCTGACATGACATGAGACAGCATATTCATAAATGAGTTCCCGCCGCTGCTGCTATCTGTATGTGAGTAAGTGTGAGTGTGTGTTATTGAAGGTGGTGTGCGAGTGAGTGTGAATGCGTGTTCATTTGCGCATAAAGTGCGTGCTACTTGGGCGTGGCTTAAAGGTTGCCTCGTGAATCAGAGGCTGTCTGGCATTCAGGCAGTCGGGCAATGAGCCAGTTATATGAGTACTCGTTTTCATATGAATGAGTACTCATGCGCAGCCCGTTCGACAATATTTATGTGCGACTGTGTAGGTATATGTACTTTTTATTTATTTTTTTTTTTTTTTGTAAATTGAACGCCCAAAACGTTGAGTGGGCAATTTTTCGGCATGATTTAACACTTAATTAGCAAAATTTTGACTTGAGTGCCGCTCACATCATTGTCACATGCGGCGATGCGTAATGTACATAAACATTATAATCCCCGCAAAGGCCATATACATACATACAAGCCGAGTATAAAAATGGCAATATTCGTAGCAGCTGCATGTAAATTATTTAACGCGCAACATGTCAGCCAATAGATTAGCCTTTGCCCAAGACAACAGGGTTTCAAGGATTTGCCATAGCTTTTGGAGGGGCTGAATGGCTTCACACACTAAAATACATTTATTTGCCCAGACAAGTGTTTAAACCAGGGACTGAAAATAACTGTTACTGATCAAAATTCAACTCAAAAAATCACATATAAGGACAAATGCGATTTTTGTTTAAAATACATCAAATTGTTTGTAAAAACAGTATCTCTGCAAAAAAGTAAAAGTAAAAAAAAATAAAAGTTTCAAATAACTATTATTTTTGAATCAAAAACATATAAGTCTTTAAAGACTTTTATAATTTGAAATAGTTTATAAAAGTGTTTTTAGAATATCTTTGTTAATACTCAAGATAAACATTTCAAATTTTCAACATATATTAATTTGGTTTTCAGGAAGATAATTAAATTTACATTAAACAAAATCAAAAGGAAAAGAAAATCAAATTTAATCATTTTTTTTTATTTATATAATAAAAATTAATATTATTAATTATTTATAGTTTTTATATTTTTAATCAAAAATAATTATTAAGTATGATTTATAAAGTAAAAGTCTTTAAGCACCTATTAAAAGTAACTTTTTTTTTTATTCCTCATAAAAGTTTTGGTCCCTGGTTTAAACTGTGTGTGACTAGCAGATCTTCCTTAATTACTTTACACGTTTGATTAACTTTTCCCACAATCTTCAAGTATATTTGAAAGTAAAATTCATCGACTAATTACATATTAAAAAAGGACTAAGCTTTTTTCAACCTCTTTGCTTTCCTCTTATTTGACTTTAGTCCCAATTTATCGATTTAAGACACTATAGAAATAAAGTTTAAAGATACACGATTTAAAGTTATTTAAGAAATTATTGGCTTTAAAGCAAACATTTTAAAGTCCACCAATCTCATTCTGACTGCCAATCGCAATTTCAATTTTCTGTCCAACACTTCTCTTTTATTTTTCCCTCATATTTCCATTGTAATCGAATGCAAATCGCCCTTTTCCATTTTCCCTTAGTCGGTACTCGCTAATTGTTAATGTATTTGGTTATATCAGCTGCATATGCAACAGGAGGGCAGCTTAAAGGCTCTCTTGTTCACCTATCTCTCTCTCTCTCTCTTTACCCTGTGAATCTGTATTTATGTGTGTGTTTTTACAATAATGAAATGCAAAAAATCTCTGCAATCCTGATGTGCAACGGAAATGAAAAACATAAAACGGAAATGCCAAGCAGCCATCATAAAATGTAATGCAGCAAATGAACATTAAAAACCGATTGAGTACCATGCCATCACACATTCTTCTCTACCCTTAATTCTCTACTATTTTTCTCCGCCCCCTTTTCTTTTTTTTTTGCCAGTTCAACACTCTCTCTTTCGTATTGGGCATTTCTTTTGGACCTTCTGACTCGTTAGGTTCTCTTCCCTCTCATTTCATGTGGTTTTCCTAAGTGGAAACTGTGCTTATGAATGGCTTCTGTGATCCTGTAACTACTCAACTAGAGTCGACTGCTGAGTAATGCACTTGACCTAAGAGTCTCGAGTCGACCGCCCACTCTAATTAGCCAAGCATTTGAAATTTGCATTTAACTTTGCCTGCGTCTTGAGAGAGGGAGCCAAATGTAAGGTGGCCTGTCTGCATATCTAAGCGCATGTCAGAATATTGTTTATTTATAATATGCTCTGCACATATTTTGTCATATTTTCTACTACCACACGCATATATACAATAAACATACAACGCACAGAATAAAATACACACACACAAACGTACTTACGTACACAAAATAAATAATTTCATTTGACTTGCAAATGTGGGCAAAAGTGAGGCGCGAGCTGAGCTGAGCTGAGTTAAACTGAATAGCTCGCAAGTCGCAGCTGAGGCAGCTACAATAACAACTACAACAACAAAAACAACAACAACAATGACGTTGTCATAACGCCAACAACCAGCAGCAACCAAGAGCTGGAGCAACAACAACTATGAATAAAGCAAACAAAGCCAACAATGAAGCTAACAAAATGGCAACAACGACGATAGCAGTGAAACGTCGACGAGAAAAAAATAAAAAATATGCAACGCAACAAGAAATACAGCAATAATACATTTACAATGAAATATATGCCGAATATATAATGCCCTGCGATATAAATAGAATTCGTCAATTGAATTTTTCATTTCATTTACCTATTATTATAACTATCATTTAGAAACACAAGATATTTTATTGGCTAGGCTAATTCATATGTACGTAAGTTGGACTTTAAATGTTAAACTGATGATCAAAATATTGACATAAAAACAATCAAAAGTTATAAAAAAAAAAATCATCATGTATGTACTTTGATTTAACTTAACACACACATACGTTGGGCGCCAAAATATACAAGTTTAAACCAATAACTAAGCGCATTATTAAAATGTTTTTATAAGCAACAGTTGCATGCTTAAATGGTCTTCGATTGCTTCTTTATAATTCAACTTTATACAAAATCATACATGATTGCTCAATATTTCAAAGAATCGATCTTAAAGACATTTGGTTTTATCATCGATTTCTTATTATAAGCTATTAAGCTGACGTTAAGTCTAAGCAATAGCATGTTTCGCATAGTTTTTAGTCTGCTGACAGCTGGTTTGACAGAGCACACCATTGGGATTTTAGCATTCATTCAAGCATAAAAGCAGCCCCCACATACCAGGATATTTTTTTTTAAACTTTCTCTTTCACTTTCTCTCTATTTCGGTCTCTTTCTGTCTCTGTCTCTCTCCCTCACTCTTTCGTTGTCTCGAAATAAACGACCTCAGTCGGCATTCAAGTGCAAGAAGCTTCTAGCATTCCTTTAAAGCTTGCCATTTCTAGTTAACTTGGCCTAAAAATAGCCAACAAGAAAAGCGTAGGCTTGCATTGCCCTCATAAATATCAAATGCGTTTTGGCCACCATCTGCACAACTAAGCATACTCTTTTGTTGTATTTTCGTTCTCGTACAGAATATAAAATCCTGATTAACTATAGTTGCGTGCGACAAAAGCAAGCGACCAAGCAATATCATGGTTACATGGTTACAAAAAAATTAAAATAAAATAACGCCTCTGGTCAATGTCCCCAAAAGCCGCTAGCATTTAATGCATTTTCAATATATATTCATTAAAAATTAATTATCGTTCGAATCGCGCGCTATTTTAATGTCCTTTTAATTTGATATTCACATCCGCGGGGCAATCCCAGCGCCTCTAGTGTGGGTGGGGCAATTGGCAGTTTACGACACACGTCCTGTTTACGTTTAATATACTTTTAATGTAATTAACGCAACAACAAAAATGGGAGAAAAAAAAACAACAAAATGAACCTCTCAGGGCATCTGACCTTGGCGACAGAGATCTGCGACTTGTGAGAGGTTTTGAAAGCGTTAGGGGAAATGGTAAGGGGAAAAAGCGCGAGTTTCATTTCATGCTTAGCACTCGCAGAGCTCTTAATTAGTTGCCACGCTTTGCGCTGCGTCAGCCGAACAGCAACTTTTAATGATGTGCAACAATGTAAACCTAACCACGCCTCAATTCGCATTCCATTCTCTTTAATTTCCCCAACCGTCTTTATTTCGCTGACCAAGAAGGTGGCCTAACTGGAGAAAGAATAACGCCGGAACGCAATTGCATCCTTAAGCAAATAAGTCGCTCGAGTTGACAGTTGCAAGCAAGCAAGCAAAGGACGTGCAACGGATGACGCCAGCTAAAGGCACCAGCAATAGCAGAAGCAGAAGCAGAGGCAGCAAAGCGATATGGCGAGTGACAGACCAGCGACAAACAGACAGAGAGACAGACAAGGCAGACAGGAACATGACAAAGAGACAACATAGACAGCAAACATGGAAAACAAAACAGTTGCGAGTGGGCGACGTGCCGTTTCTGGGTAACAATTCAAAAATTTAATACTCTGTAAATTTACATAGTTTTATAAATAAGAATATCGTGCATACTCGACTAAAAATAACTTGATATTTAATTCAATATGCCCAAACGTTGCGCGCCAAAAATCTCTAAGGTGCTGACAAATTTATGCAAAATAACTTGAATAAGCTGGAAAACTAATTTGAAATAAGACAAGTCATAAACTAAGTTAAAATCGTTGAAACGGTGGCACACGTTGGGTGCCAAATTTGCTGAGTAGCTTACAAATGTAGTGTAGTCACAGTTCTCAATCAATTTAAATGTAAATAGAATATGAATGTTAAGTAGGTCATGCTGAATGTGTTAGTTAAAGTGCAACACTGATGTGTCAGCACTAACAACTGTGGCAGTACTATGGGGCATTTGACCAGTATATGTGGCATAAATTAATTTTTCAAAAGTATGCAAAATTATGATGCAAATGAAGACCTACTGCTCTAATTAAGTACACATCGTAAAAAATGAAATTTAAAATTCAAATTTACAATGGATGTTAACTTTGGTAGAACTTGTTAAGCAAGTGTCTATATGCATGTTGTAGAGCAGCGGTGGGCACGCAGTGGCTCCGGGAGCAGCGACTGCTCCCAACTATTTTTTTGCCTATTCGGCGCCATGAAGCCGCACAAAAGACTCGCTGTTGATGTTGTGGTAGCTGTTATTATTGTGCTCCCGAATTCAGATTTCGTGCCCACCGCAGTTCAGTCTCAAGGTGCACTTTTTTTGAAAATTTTGAGAAATTTAACTTTTTGGGAAGTCAAAGTTACCTTACCATACGCATACCATTATAATAAAGTCGCATCAAAATATCTTGTGTAGTTAAATGCCACAAAAGCTGATCAAAAGCCCCATAGTGCTGTTGGAGCATCAGCCTGGCAGGCAGGCAGGCAACGTTCAGGTTGTCATCGCTGCTCAACATTCGTCAGCGTCGTTCTTGTGGTCGTCCTTTCAGTCCAGAGCTGTTCGTCGTCCTGACTGTTGTTTGTTGCCCATCGTTCGTCTTTCGTTGTCTGTCGTCCCCTGTCTTCGGACCGTCGTTCATCTCTGTGTTAAGCGTCATATTTGTGGCTCAAGTGCAGCACTTTGTTATTTTTAGCATTGTCCTTGTTATTGTCCTGGTTAGCATTTAAGCCACATTCTCGCGATGTGTTTATTGCTGCCGTCCGCCTGCCTAAACTGATGATGCAAATATATTTATAACAAGCGTCGCATTCCACACAATGGCAATATGTGTGGTCATTTGCCAAGACAGTTGCAAAAACAAAAAAAAAAAAACACATCAATATACAGCTCACTTTCACCCCTCCTTCACCTTGGACAAACCAAGTACTTAATATGTTAGTTATTGCATTTGAATATGTTTATCTTGTGGTGTCAGTGATTAACAGTAAGCTTGAGGCTTTACTGCAATCGTCTGGCGCTCGAGACATCAACAACAACTTGAACAACAACACCCAATGGCAATAGCAATTATGTTCTACAGTGTAAAGTTGCTTGCGCGCTTGCTGCGCATTTGCAAAACCAAAAGACAAAAACAATCAAACCCAAAAGGGTTAGGGATAACAACCATCTTGTTTAAAGGAAATGCCATTAATTGAATTTCATTTTATACTTGTGCTAAGATAGATGGATGAAGAAATTTCATTGATAATTAAAAACCCAAAGGCAGCTCATTTGCAATCAAGTACCTTGAAAGTAAATTTAATAAACGTGTTAAAACAACAAGTACTTGATTAATTGTAGATTTATTTTGTCAACGAAAATAAGCTTTCTCTTATCAGAAGCATCAAAATGGTAGCATGCAAGTTTTAGAATACAAAGTAATATTTACTTAAAATCTAAATATTTTACTTAACATCAAACTCATTAATGTAGCTAGAAAAACTTCAACCCGTTTCAGATGATTAATCAATGATTAACCGTTTAAAAATGATTAAAATTGCGCCGTTTTCTCGATTTGTAATCACATTTCAGAAACTTGTGGCACAATTTATGGGTATTTCATTTAGATTTTTTTTTTTTTTTTTTATTTGTGGCCTTTTGTAAATGGCGAAAGCAAAATAAATTTCTCCAAACAGTACGAGTATTGCTGTTTAATTATAGCTCAAATGGGCAATTAATGCCGCCCCAGAAGACGTCACGTGCGCACATTTGTAGCGCCTTCAATCAATGCTCAGCCAAATCCCATTTGCCTCCCACTTTGCCCTCTTTCACTCTCAATCATTCTCTCTCTCTCTCTCTGTCTCGTCATGCCAATCGCAATTCCTATACCATTTCTTAAACACTCCATTCCATTTTCCATTCACATAGCCCAAACCTATTCTCATTTTCATTTTCATTCCCATCAACATCATCATCATCGTCATTCACATTTGAGTCGTTGCCACAGACAGCACGTAAAGCCCCTCGAATACTTGCCCCATGCCATACTCGTACAGCATCCAATACAAATTCATCATCCATCATCCTAGCCACAATTCATGCGATCTGTCTGCATTGTTTCGACTAAAAATAAAGCGCCCCATGCGATCTTAAAGAGCAGTAGAAACAATCGAAGCGCATCCGACCCAGACGATGGCATGTTTCGCATTTTCCATCTTATGTTTATCTAGCTGCCATTTACCAATTCTCTCTCTTGACCCTGACCCCGTCGTCATTCCCATCACTTGGCCAAACGAGCCCAACTGATGCCTTATCTGTTTCGCGTAACATCCAATCACGTCACAATTAAAACACCTGGTGGAATTTTGGCGACCGTGTTCACATCTCTCTTGCAAATGATTCAAGCTCAATACCAAACAAACTTGCATGTGTGTTATTTCTATGGATGCTGTGATGGTATATTGTTGTTGTTTATGTTTCTATTGTCAGTTGTCTTGTTTTGAACTTATTTAATTTTTTTGTTCTCTTTGCCCTTTTTTCGTCATCCGCCTTTTTGAGGCTATTTTTAGTGTTTCGAAAAAAAATTGAAATATTTTTTGCTTGAACGCAACGCAACGCAAAATATTCCAAGCACAACCAAATATATAAATTAATTGAATATCGGAAATATTAAGCAAAAAATTTCTTTTGCTCACACATTTTAATGATATTTGTCACTGAAGCGTTCGTCAGGCTTCTATCGAGAGAACTAGTGATAGAAATGGAAATATAGAGGAGCAAAAAAAACATTTCACGAGCCGATTTAATGGGAATGCGAAGATTAAAGACATGTTAAAACCTTAAGCACTTTCACCACTAATAGGTACGAGCTATGGAGATATTCGACTTAGAAAGTTCCTTTTCTTAAGATTATTAATTTTACTGCTACTTATTTACCTCGAGTTAGAGAGAATTTCGAGTTATAGAAGTTCGAGATAGGAAAGTTCAACTGTACTTTCATTAGAGTCGACAAGTAAAATGAAGTTGAACTTGATTGTCGGCAAATTTTACATTAAGAACATAAATGTATATATACTAGATCAACAAAACATATTTGCTTTTAAAATCTTTAATTTATTCAATGAATTATGATGGCAAAGCTGTAAGCAAATAAATTCTCCTGGGTGCAAAAGGTTGCAGTAAATCTGACAAAGAATAAACGAGAAATACGTGTAACGAAGGATTTCTGGCTAAATCCTTTGTGATTTTAATGCAAACTAATATTTTGATTTATTTGAGCAATAATACTTACAAAACGCACTAGCTGAGACTCAAACATGTAAATACAATAAATAATATCAGAACTTTTAGTTTCGATGTCATTTACGCAAATCGACAAACGAAAACTCAAATTACTTTTGGCCAATTGCATGGGTGGATGGGGGCGTTGCTTTCAGTTCATAAAATGTAATAAGCATTGATAAATGAAAAATTCTTGGATAAACACAAACAAATTCCACAAAACGGTATTGAGTCCCAAATAAATTCAAGTTTATCTAAGAGCTCTTGCTTCATGCGAATGATGGGAGTTCATATGTGTGTGTGTGTGTGTGTGAATTCTCATCAAATATTGCAAATCAGAAAACGAATTTTCGATTCATATTTATTCATTTGCATAACATTTTGTTAGCTGCAACATGTCGTATAAGTAATTTATTAACCTAACAACTTTTCTCATTGTATTTTTTTTTCTTCTTTTTTTTACTGCAATCCCTCTGGTTGTGCGGTCATTGAACGCTAAAGATGATAATAGTGTTTAAGATGATGACAAAGACATTGATAATTATGATGACGATGATAATAATGATAATGGCGCCGCCAAATGTTACACGCATTTAAATAAAAAACACATTTATCATTATGCGTAGCAATTGCTGTCGCCTGTCGGGTTGGTTTTTCCGTTGCTGCTGCTGCTGCTGTTGATGCTGACATTGACAATCAATGGCCTGGACATATTTGTGACGCCAGCTAAAGGTTGACACTCCTGGCCCACCCGCTGATCCTCCCAGCTATTTACCCAAGCTACTATTTACCAAAAGCGACAACACCACCAGCAACAACATCTATTTATTAAAAAAAACTTGGCATCACATTGTTTTTTTACAGTTGAACCCGTCAATGCGAAATCAGCGCATGCCATTGTTAACTATTACCTCTACAAATTCGGCTAATGGATATATCCGACTGCCGTAGCTGTTTGTCATTAAAGTAAAAATATATTTTCTACGTTTCTATAAGAATTCAACTTAAAAAACAAAGATATAACTATTTATTAGTTTTACTGCAATAGGAGTCCATATTTTTTTATAGTTTTTTACCAAATTATTAAGTAAAAGTTCATGGAAAACACTATTTTACCAACTAAAATGACTATGAACAAAAATGGGTATTTCCAGAATCGAGAACGCGACATTTGTACGTCTTTAAATGAAAAAAAATATGACTTAAGTTGACATTTTCAAAAATGTTTTCTCACGTTTTTAATGCATTTTATCAACACTATTTGTATTATAAAAGAAAAGGGTTTGAAGTCTTGTCGTTTTCGAATTATTTATTGAAAACAATGCATAGCGAACGTGACGAAAAATTAAAGTCATGTTTTACTTCATCTTGACAAATGCGAAAGTCTGCGAAATGTGGCGAGTAATTTGGAGGAAAATACTCTTAAACCATAATAAAATAATGTAGTTTTCTACTTTAGAAATAATTTTGATATGTTACTATCATTTTATTTATTTTACAAGTTTTATTAGTAATTTGTAACGCGACATTGTTTTAAATAAAATTTGCAATATATTTCTATGAATTAAAATGGTTCATGTTACAATATTACTATCTTACTTAGTGTAATCTTTAGAGTACAAACGGTCGATTGTGGAATTCAATTTTTTAGAAAATGGCCAAAAATATAAAAAAAGTGAATTTATTCCAATGTAGAATCTATATCGAGCCCTATTTGCGGATATAATGTAAGCCACAAAAAGCAAATTTTACAGGAGAAAGGTTTTTAGGTTTCGTTAAGTTGATTTCTTCGGGTCATGTGTCGCTTACGTTATAGTTGACATGCCAATATCTCCGGAAAATAAACAATTAAAGTTTAATATTTTGAGTGTAGATACTATTAATATTAATGAACACTTTTGCAAATTTCGGAAAAATGTCGCTTACGTTATATCCGCAAAAAGGGCTCGATATGTTCATCCCATTGAATTTCTTCTAGCGTTTATTGCTTAAATAAATAACTTGAATACAGTTTTAAAAGAAAATTTCACAAGATATAAGTTTTTGATAAATTTTACGTTTTTAGGCGAGGTGGAAGTTTTCTTAGAAATGCCCATATGCAAAAGAATTAAGATTGCCGTGAAGAAAACATGGAAATTTGGCAAATGCTTATAAATATTATAATAAATAATAGTAGTAAATAGAGATCGCTACAAATTTGCGTCAATTTAATGCAAAAAAAGAGTCCTTCTCGATATTTGTATCGCCTATTACGAGATATCATCTTGTACATCAGCTTATTAAGCTCCACCAGTTTATGCCCTTGCTTTTCTATTTTTTGTTTTCTTATTTATTCACCTTGTATCAACTTTGATAAATTGCATTCGAGTTTAGTTTTTTCTCAGACCATGGCAAAGAGTGCGCCATCTCTCATTATTGCGCCATCCTGCTCGCACAGTTCAATGTCTCGTAAATCTTTTCGAGTTTACGACTATATAAGATGCCAGCAAGCCATCAAATAGTGTCAGATAAAGCAAATACATCAACGTACACAGAGGCACACACAGACAGCTAACCATAGCCGCCAGGATCTAAATGTGTGCCATCAAGTATGCATAGAATAAGACAACTGAGAGCGTAAATGGTGATAATAAACAAAAAATGGCTACTATTGGGGACATACCGCCTAGCAAATACCCTACGCCAGACCCTTAAATAACTCAACTCAACTCAACTCAAATCAAATCAAATATTTTTAGTGGACCTTTGAATAATATGTTACTATTTTAAGTATTCACATGATTTTAATTAAATTTTATCAACAAAATTACTGCATACTTTATTTACATATTTCTATGTTAGATGTGTTCGAAATTCCAATTTTTTTTAGCTCATTACATATATATTACTGCAAAAGTAAACTATTTTCTGATTGGTTTTGAGTTATGTTTGATATCATCATTAAGTTAAACTTGTTTAACCTTAAGAAATCACGTCGGAAATGGCTAAATTATTTAAACTTACTTTTATATGACCAAGTTAACAAAAAACTTGAGCTTGTTTCAAACAATTTAGAAAAATAAATGAGCTAATGCGACTGAACAATATGTATGCTTAAATCCTGAATAGAATCGAGGTTTTATCTAAAAAAAAACAAGTGATGCGACTGAAAAAATTGTGTGCTCAAATCTTGACTACAATCGAGATGTGCCCAAAATTCGGACTAAACCTTTTACTGGCAGGCACTTAAGCACTGCACCACTTAACCAAACTATATTTAGCTAATGGACAGTCCATTTTGGTTGACCATAAGTGCAACAAAAGCACCAACGATACAAGAAAAAACGATAACAAAATTGAATTCTGCAGCCCTTTATCAGGCACTCAGATGAACTGCAGTAAAACATCAATTGCTAAAAATGCCAGAGATTCACAAAAACCAAACAACAAAACAGTTGAATTGATGTTCAAGTACATCAAAAGAGACATAGTTCCAAGGAAACGTTTTGACCCTCAGTTTTGTCCCTATTACCATTGAAGTTGTGCATAGTTTGAATAGCTAGAAATTTGTGTGCTGCACACAACTCAATGAATGCGACAAAAATAATCAAGACAGCTTTGTAAATATCAAAAATATTCAAACACAGAATGAATCTCAAAATACAAACGAATAGTTTAATAAAAAATTCAGTAGAAAATAAACTATAATTTAGAAATTTTTAAATAATAAAAGTAGTAAATGACTTCGTTCAGTTTGCTTGCTTACTCTAAACATACTGTCAATTTATTATTGCTGCTTTTCTATTTGCTAACTATAAAAATGCATTTGCCTTAAAAAAATGTACTTGTCTAGTGGACATAAGTTTCGTATGTTTTTAGGCTATTAATAAACTAATTGATGATGATAACACTGCTGTTTTAAGCCGATTACTTGAGAACGAACTGCTCAACTGTGCGAATGGATGTGTGTCTAAGTATATGTTAGAATTAGACTACAAGTAATCAAGTTTTCTGTTTGTCTGAGTTCAATGAAATGGCAAAAATGAATGATGGATTGTTTATATGCATGCATGAGTGTGTGTATGCGTGTGTGGGTGCGCTTATGTGTCTCTGAGTGTGTTGATTTGTACAAAAATTCTGGCTAGCGCCTGGTAGCAGCTGGTTAACAACTTGCGTTGACCATGTCGATTTTTGCATATCTTCATCAAAGCAATTTATATGCGTCTCTCTCTCTCTCGCTCTTTCTCTCGCTCTCTTTATATATATATCTATCTTTATCTTCATCTCTCTACCTCCTTCTATCGCTGTCTCTGTCTCCATGCACTGTTCCTTAATTGCATAGCCTGACACATATACACACAAACATACATACACACACACACTTGACCTTTCGCTACCGCCTACCACGCCCCATGCCCGCCCAGCTGCATGAATAATTGAAGTAAGAGTGTTGAGCACGTAATGCCTACAAAGAGTCCTAGGCCACTTCTCAGGCTATCAGAGTCTCCCGTCTTTTCGGACTCTCAGTGTATATCTCTCTCTGAGGATGTCGAAAACACATCCGTAAAAACTCTCGTAAAAACTTGGCTTTAACATGAGACAAGTCATTGCAATGTTGGCAGCTCATCAAATTTGCATATAGACTGCTTAAAAACAGCAAAAACAAAAGAAGAACAACTTAAAAAGGTAAACGACTCAGAAATACTCTGTAAGCCAAATTAACTGAGTATAGGTATATTATTAATCCCATAAAAAAAACCTCTTTACGAGGTAAAAGTCTAGTGACGAAAACATTTTCATGCCCCAAAATTTCTGATATCCAATTTTGTGACGAATAATATTAAGTTTTAGAAATAAATTATTTTAAACAAAATTTTGGCACTCGGCACATTGCGCTAAAATGTCTCAATTCTTCAGACCAAATAAAACCCACTGTTTGGCGCAGTGCCGAATGCAAAAATTTTGTTTAAAATAATTTATTTCTAAAACTTAATATTATTCGTCACAAAATTGGATATCAGAAATTTTGGGGCATGAAAATGTTTTCGTCACTAGACTTTTACCTCGTAAAGAGGTTTTTTTTATGGGATATCAGAAATTTTTGAATAAGACATCAGAAATTTTAAAATTGCAATATTTGATGTGTTGATTTTTCTTAAATTGTCAAAATGTGGGAAAAAATACCTTATTTAACCTGTAACTGTTTACCCTTATAATTAAAAAAAAAAACTTTTAAAGTATGCCTAAGAGCTCTTCCTTTTCAACGATATATAGATCGCATCTGTAGCTTCTATCATTTGGATGCTATGGGGGCTTAAATTTTAGCGGTTTTTAGCGATTTCCCGCTAAACTAGCGATTTTTCGAAAAATTAGAACAAACGATTTTATATTTTTGATTATAAAACAATTTATCTGCCGCAAAAAGAATTCACCACTTGCAAGCAGTTTATTTCCGCATTACGCTGCAAGCAGTGTACATACTGCATATGTACATGCAGTAGTGTTAAGGTAAAAGGTATATTCAGTTAATAGGTAATATCTTGTCTCCAAACGAATTTTGACAGATACGTTTTATATGTCAAAAAACGCGGAATCAAATTGCCTATAACATATAACATATTTTAAAGTGATCTCATGTGTAGATTTTTCTTAAATCGCCAAAATGTGTAATAAAATACCTTGTTTCACCTGTAGCCGTTTACCTTTTTACTTAAAAGAAAAACTTTGAAGGTATGCCTAAGAGCCCTTCGAAATACCTTTGCAACGATATATAGATCGCATCTGTAGCTTCTATCGTTTGGATGCTATGAGGGCTTAAATTTTAGCGGTTTTTAGCGATTTCCCGCTAAACTAGCTATTTTTCGAAAAAGTCGTAGAACAAACGTTTCTATATTTTTGAGCGGGAACAAGTCCTCATTCAAACATTTCAGCTAAATCAACGCTTTGATACTAACAAACAGACAAACAGACAAACAGACAAACAAACAAACAAACAGACTGACTTTTCATCTCGTTTTGAGAAGGACACCAAAAATTTCAAAATTAATTATCTTTCGAACCAGCGGTCGGATTTTTGATGATCGAGGTGTCATTCGACGCGTAATTTTGATAAGAATAGTTAAAAATTAAAATAAAAATAAAAAAGGCTCCACCGGCCCCATTAGCTCCAATCATTTAAATTTTTCCCCTCCCACTTACACCTGTTTATCTCACGAACCAGGTGAGTTTCCTTAAGTCTTAGTATGCACATTTGTAAGTTTAATTGATACCTTTCGATCGGTATATAGCTCGACCTGATCGGACAGTCATAGCAAATCTTCCATTCTTCCTGTGTATATATGCTAGTCGCCTACGCACCCTTCGTGCTGCTTTCGTCACTAGCGCGGACTGCCGTCCGCAGTGATGCTAGTCGCCTACGCACCCTTCGTGCTGCTTTCGTCACTAGCGCGGACTGCCGTCCGCAGTGATAAATAAATTAAATATTGTATTAATTATATGGAATATTTTTTATTCAACTCAAATAGATTTTAAAATATTAATAATAACAACTGTATATTAATTATGTTTCAATACTTTCTGTTTCCCTTCTTGAAATCTTTTTTTTGTCCTCTTCCTTTCTAATCTAATACTTGTAATATCACTAATTATTACTACTAATACTTTTTGATCTGATTGGGTTTTTCTGGGTTTTCCACAATCCTTGTTATAGTTGTTGGATAGTTTAATATTTTTTTTTTATGCTTCCAGGCTTTAAATTCTTGATTTGTTGAACTAACTTTTTATCTTTTCAGTTTAAATTTAAATATAACTATAAATATTTACCTTAATTTTTATATTAATTACTTTTACTTTAATTTTTACGTCATCTGCTCTTAGTTGACATTAAATAAATAAATTAATAAATAAATATCTACATTTTATCGTGTGCTGATAAATAAAAAGAAAACTGAAAAAGCAGTTTTGTATACCCGTGCATCAAATTTAAGTAGAGGGTATTAGAGTAAATACAAATGTGTAAGAAGAACAAGAGTGCCAGATCCTATGTAAATGCATATATGTATGCATGTATGTATGTATGTAGACTCGTATAACATTCAGAGGACAATCAGTTAGGCATGACCTTGACTGGACAGCAATGTTCAAAATAACATTGAAATCTAAATTCTGTAAAGTGTTGCCAGCTAGATGACTGCTTTAGCTTCGTTTTTAACTAGTTAAATTGAAAATTTGTAGACATTAATTCTTGTTGATAACGAGAAGAACATCTTGCAAATTCCGATACAATCGATAAATGCAGACAGTTGCAATATAGATGAACGACATTTAGAAATCACAAAGCTCTCTAATAATAAAAGCATAATGGCGTTACAAAATTATAGCTTGGAACTTTTTAACTGACTCAAAAGCAGCCAATTTCAATTAAAAAGTAAATGAAAAATGGATTTCAACACAATTTCAACTTCGTTTTGCAAAAGCGCACTGTCTTCAGGAATATATAAATACATTTATAATGTATGTGCATATATTTGCACTATTATTTATGAAACACAGTCGAAGTTCATTTCTTTCTTGACAGTTTGCAGTTGTTCTGCAAAGTTTTTGGACGTTGAAATTTACATTTACAAACTTTGGCTCTACTTTAAGAAAGACAGAGAATTTCTAGAAGAGAAAAGAAAGAAACGAAAGGAAGAAGAAGAAGTCATCTTTCGGTTGCTTGTCTTAGGTCAAGTTCAGACAGACGACGACTAAATAACAAAAGCCACGCATGTCAATGTACTTTATAAATAAAACGAAGCAATAATAATAACAGCAGCAGGTCGAGAGGAGAGACAGCTGCACTATGTCAAAAAAAGAAAAAAAATAATAATAATAATAATAAAGAAAAGGAAAAATTCGATATGCGTCTGTCGCCTGTCGTTGATCACAGCTAAATAACAATGAAAATGCCACGCGACAAATTCCCAAATGTCTTTTTTTTCGTTTTTTGTTTTGTTTGTTATTATTGTTGTCAAACATACTAACAAAGAAAAACTAGAACATTTGTCTGCACATTTGTTATCGTTCACTTGACGCCGTTTTTTTGTGTTCGTTATTCGTTATTCGTCATCGGCTTTTGCTTTATGTTTATTAAATAAATGCGTTTTGTGTATTTGACAAAGCCAAACAACAAAATGTGAGCAAAGTGTGAGCTAGAAGTCATTCGATTAACGATTAGCGACTACAATTTCGTATCCATTGTTCACTTAGTCGCTCAATCGGTCTTTCAGACTGTCTTTCAGTCTGTCTGTCTGTCAATCAATCAGGCAACTTATTGGCCAAGTTGACCAATGTCAAGACCACAATAGCTCACCACAGTTCACAACTCTCTACGAGACTCAAAATTGAGTATTTGATTTTGCCATGCATGGCGTATGCGTAATACGAGTATTTCGTTATGCTGTCTGCCTATTTGCATTTATCATTGGACCGGCAGCAAGTAGCAGCAACTGTTACACACACTTCTGCATGCAAATGGATCTAGACGTCAATCCTACCACCTACCCCTTTTCACACCCCTCAGCCCATGTCTGTTTACCCCTAAACCATGGCGACAGTTGCAGCTAAGCACATGTGGCACATCCTGTCTGTCTGATGGGCTCCTTGTGATATCTCCTGACATTTTCTCTACTTGCACAGTGACACAATTTTAATACGCATAGTGTTGGCTCAATAATAACGGAGTTGTCAACAGGTTTAACCAGGCCAGTGTTTTTTGTTTATCTTTAACATTTTATGTTGTGGACTAAAAAATGTGAAAATTTTTGACAATTAGGTATTAAATCGAAACAAGTTGAAGCAAAGCACTCGAAGCAGCCAGATTTTGAATTAATTGAAGATATTTAAAATTTTTCCGTACTATTCGTTATTTATTTTTTTTTTTCACATATATAATGATGATTTATTTAAATTGCTATGTTATATACAATGACAATTGGATAAATATAAGGGGTTCTAATGGAAGTCAAGTATGCCTGAAGTAATCAAAACATATAAAACGCTTATTTGTGAGCGGAGTGACGATAATTTTGGGATTGTGTGAAATTTAATACTTATAAACTAGGAAAATGTTTAAGGAGATAATGGACATCAGTTGCAGTTTCTTAAATAACACCTGGAACCAGCAGCTGTGAGGATAGAGGATACTGAATACATAATAGGAGAAAAATCATTCTAAATTTTAGGATTAAAATTCTTGATTTAAGCGTTCACTTTTTAAAAAAGAATTCAGAATAATATTAATAAAAAAAACACAATAAGCGAATAAAAATAATATACGTCAGTATTAAAATAGTCGAAATATTCTAAATAATTTATTTAATTATTTTTTTATTTCAGTACCGATTTTCTTAAGCCGCATCGGATTGATTTTTATCCCGGAAAAGTGGATTATTTTTTCTCTTTACTCAAGTCTAAAACTAAGCCATTCTAACATCGCTTTTACTAGCGCAGCTTTTAGTCATAAAGAGCACAGCTTTTGCTCCACTGTGTGGCTGTGATTTCAAAATTTTCATCGATGTGTGTTTAAGGATTGGCCCACTGTCAGTTTCTGTGGCAAACAGCGTCGAGTGAGTTAATGTGGTGCAGTCGTTGTACTCTATATGTATGTGTGTGTGTGTGGGTGTATCTGTGTTCTTTTGTGTGTATCTATGTGTGATAGAGGTGGGTGGGTGGCGTTGGTGGTAGTGAAGCAGCAGTCACATAAAGCGCACAAGTGCCAAATTGCTTAGGCAAACTACGTTAGTTATTACGGGCAGCGGTTGCTAGCGGTTGCAGAGCGAACTTTGTTACTTCGCTTGGTTGCTATGGCCTGTTAAAGACTCATAACTAGGTATATTCTGTTGCTATTGTTGTTGTAGGTTTAATGTTGAGCATATAAAGCATACGCCATGTGTGACACCAACGGCAGGTGCATAAATAGCCCATGAAAATGGGTAAAAATGGTTTTGTGCTTGTCGCGCTGCTAACGGAGTTGTGCCCCAAATTGTCAGTGCCAATGGGACAACAACAACAACAACAACAAAACATAAACAAAACCAACTATTGGCCATTGATTCTAGCCAGAGCACTAAGGCAAAAACAACAACAAGGCAATGCCCACAACCAAACAACGCCAACTAACTGACAACTGGCCCCCAAAACAGCAATCACTTAACTTTGTCCTGCCAACTTCATTCGAAACCTTACCAAAAAAAAAATAAAAATGCTAAAAACTGTGACCAGTTCTTAAAAAGACGATTTTAAATCTTTAGCAATAAGAGATGGTAGAGAAACAAATCAAAGAAACAAAAGAAGAACACCCAAGACAGACGTTACTTATTGATTTCAATGAAAAATAGCGTTATATTTGTATACAAAAATACAACTTTTAATATGGACAAGGAAACAAACTAAAACTTAATGCAAATATTTAATTCATTTACTTTTTAACTTATTTCAAAGATTCTATTCCACGATTTGAAATATTAAACCGAGTCTTTTCCAATAGTTTTGAATACTCAGCTTAAACATAAGTATAACATGACAGCAAATATGTAAACATAGTTTTCGATTATTTCTGATGTAATACATCAATATATCTAATTAAGTTTGTCTTGTTCTAAGACTGTTTGAAATCAAGAAGTTCATCTATGTTTTTATACATTTTTTTATAGTTGTAGTGGGAAATTTAAAATATTAACAGAAAGAAGCGCTATCGTGCAATCTTAATAGTCATTCAAATGCCTTCATCAATCTGTTGCGCAATTCCATTGCCTGTAAATATAACCTATTGCCCTCCAACTTAAATGTTATTTTTATCAAATTATAACAATTGTATAGCATAATTAAACAAACATCATCTGTTGATTTTAATTTGTTTTCGTATTTTTTTTGTTGTTGTTTTGGCATTTGCTAAAGTGAAATTCTGATAGCAATAATAAAAACATTAATTTTATTCAACTGATAAACTAGGAAAACAATACTCAATTAGGAAAATAAAACTTTCACTGAAAATGGCGCCACAAATGATGCCTAATACGAAACTAATACGTGCCAGAGGAAAACATACAAAATAATTTGAATACTCGTATGAATATGAATTTGAATTATGTGAATATTTGGAACACATAGTTAGAATCAATTGTCAAATAAACTTGCTGGCTTATTTTGATTGATTTGCATTCGTGATAAACAACGATAGATGGAAAATGGAAAACAATATCAATGGGCTATTGCGTTATCACAAATAACATTATTTTCCACTTAAGCTATCAGAAATCGCTGACCGATCTGACATCCTATATATGAATATATATACACTTGGGTATTTTTAGAGATAGATAGATATGCATACATATATTGTATTTATCTAGATGAGAGCTTAAAACCGTTTATCGTTGCTTCACATTTTGATTGATGCACACAGGCAATAAAAACAATTGTACAATAAAAATTAGAGAGCACGACTAGAATTTACCCTATAGAACGATCTAAAGTCACACACTGAAGTGCTAAAATTTTTGTTCGATAAATAAGCTGTTTTAAAATAAATATTTGGCTAATCGAGTGCAAATTAAATTTCACCTAAGGGGGGAATTTCTCAATTTTCAAACTCATATGTATCGATTAAATTTTTGCAGAATTTTCGAAAATAAACTAAAAGCTTATGAAATAAAGAACTAAACACAATTTTCGAGTTTACCGATTTGAATAATTTGCATAGGGTATTAAAATGAATAGAAACAACAACCAAAATTCTGGTATTATCTGTGGAAATGTGCTGAACTTTCGGGTTAATTTTAAATGTGTATTAATTGGATTTTTTTTCTTCTCCCTCTCTGTCTATCACTCTACCTCGCTCTCTCTCTCTGTGCTCTAAAAGAAAAAAAAATTTAGTTGTTCTGCAACATAAACTTTTTGGCACCGGTGCATGTTGCAAAAGCAACACACACACATTCACGTATTTTATTTTCTACGAAACACAATCTGCAATCAAATGCACTGCATGTGTTTTTACGCCTCGCCACGCACCTCAACATATTCCCAACATCACACTTACCCCCATCTCCTTCCCCTTTCCCCTACCGCTACCATCATTCTTCCATCCATCCTGCCCCAGTTCCCCCCTTTGTGATCGTCGTAGCATCAACCCCGTGCGGGCGCCCACAGGACGCAACAAGCGAAAATTTGTGCTTTGTTTTGAATATTCTTTCATTTGCTATGTCTGTGCATGTGTGTGTTTATTTTTATTGGAGTATTTTTTTTTTTTTTTAGAGCGAACGTAAAAAATGGAAATTGAATATTTTATGCGCATTTTTCGCAAACTCAACTCAAAACAAATAAAAAAAGGAAGCCCAAAAAGAAAACAAGCATACATATATTTAATACATGTATTAAGACATATGTATATGTACAGTGGCTCACAGCTTATTTCAACGCACAAAAAGCAACTTTATTCAAAAGCTTCAATTACAACTAACTAAAAAACAAACCTAGTAAAATGTATTTACAGAAAACTAATGTTAAATCAACTTTTAATTTGAAAATATTGAAAATGTTTGAGTTTTTGTAAAAATCCACTTTTTCAACTTTTAACCCTCGATTTTATACAAAAAATGTTAAGATGCAAAAATTCTTGCAAAAAAAAATGTTCAAAAATATTTTTGCTAGTATTTTTAAAATTTTTGAAAATTGTTCCTTAAGCTACTTTTTGTAATAATATTAGAAATAGGTACTTTTTGTATGAAATGGAGAAAAAAGTGGCTAAAAAAGCCATTTTAGGATTTTCAAAATATTATAAAAAATACTAGCAAAAATATTTTTGAAAATTTTTTTGCAGACTCTATTAAATTTCTTTAAACAATTTTTTGACATTTCAACAGTTTTTGTAAAAAATCGAGGGTAAAAGTTGAAAAAGTGGATTTTTACAACAACTCAAATATTTTCGAATATTTTCCATATTATCAAATTAAAAGTTGATATAACATTAGTTTTCTGTAAATACTATTTATTAGGTTTGTATTTTATTTTTAATTTTAATTATTTTTAATTTTTAATTGATGCTTTTGAATAAAGTTGCTTTTTGTGCTGGTTGAAATAAGCTGTGAGCCACCGTATATATATAAATCTTGATTTATACGTATGTACAATATGTATACTCGTAATGCTGTATATTATATGTATGTACATCAGATGTCGTAAAAAATTCTCAACTTGAACTGCAGCTCAAGAGTTCAAGCTGAAGCGAGCTGCTTCAAATATAATTTATCATGTTGCTTTTGAGAATAATGCAAATTATCCTTTAGTTTCATCAACTATTTGTTTTAACTATTAAAATGATTAAAGATTTGTAATTAATGAATTAATACTAGAAAACTCATTAACAGGCATTTAACAGGGATATTTTATTATTTGTTATTTTTAAGATTTGTTAATTGTTGAACTTAGCTTCTGGAGTCAAGTTATTGAACTGAAAAGTTGAATTAAAAAACTACTAAGACAATAAAAACATTGTAATCTGACAGTTTACAAATTCTGATTTTGGTATATTTAATAATTTGTAACTATGAATTTAATATGAATAAAGAATAAACTTGGATAATAAGTGGATGAAATAAAGGTGACTCAGATTAATATAAGATTATCTGATCAAAGATCAAAATAATTTATGAGAGCACTAGGATTAAGGACTCAAAGTGTACTGCACGAATGCAAATTAATTCTCTCAGCGTGTAAATAATTCTAATAGTTGGTAAGTGCTCCATTGTATTGAGAGGTCAGAAATGCAATGGTAATTGGCGGATTATGGGTGCATGACGTTGATTGAATGACTCTTAATAGCAGGTGGAACCAGGACACACAGACTCACACACACTAAAGGGTCAAGCTGTGCAGACGAAGAACATTCCCTGGGTTGGAGTTGTTTACCAGCTAAGGACACACACAGACAGCACATTCAATGCTCACTAGATGAATTGATGGAGTGAATATATATAAATAGGAGAAGTGTAGGAGAAGGGGATTGCATTCACAGATGTTGCCATGCCAAACTGTGATTCATCTCAAAAGGTCCGAATAGAATTCGGACCAGCTGTTAGTTGGCCTTTCGGGCCACGCGTTACCGACATTAAACACACATGTTCATAATATTGATAATTTGTTAGAATGTGCGGCACAGCTCAGAGGCCATTTGTAAAGTTCTTGACAGCTGCCTCGCTTCACATGAATGCCAGTTAATATTTTAACAACGAGATAAGCTCAAGCAATGACTTAAGAATTTAAATTAAAAATAAGTTGGCATAACTAAGCGCTACGTTGTTAGATTCATTTGTTAGGCAACACCCCATCGTGTTTAACTCTTGACAATATTTTAAGACCTGAATACGTTAGATTTTATATTGAAAAAATATATTGCCCTTGTTCTGCGGGCTGTGTGTGCTTTGGACATGTTTAGTTTTCGTATTTAAACGGAAACTGCCTGAAAAAATATTTAAAAAAAAAAATTGGAAACTTAAAAGGAAACCACACACAACCGCAGGCAATCGCGTGCCAGCAAAAAAAATTAAATGAAAAGAAAAGAAATGAAATGAAAAGGGCAAAAACTGCATTAAATGTAACAAAAGAAAAAGCGTAGCAAATGAAGGCAGTTAACCAAGCGAAAAGTTTGGTACCAAAGTGTGGCGGATTTGTAACCAATATCACGTATACGCCACATAAATACTTCCGCCCATTTTCGATTGCCAAATCAAAGATCGCATTCTCCCTTTCCTTCTTATTCTCTTACTCTCTCCTTATCTCTTGCTCTTTCTCCCACAATTTTGTTCGCTCCCGCGAGTTTTTTTAAATCACGCGCCAAAAGCGACGCTGCACTTTTCCCATTCAGCACTTTGGACGCAGCGATTAGCAAAAGAACACGTACGTGCATAGTGCACGCACATACAACAAAATACAAACCACACACACACACACCCACCTACACCTAGAAACACCTGGGCATGCACACACGCGAACTTTGGTTAACGAGACAAACCAGCGGCAAACCTGAGAAGCTGCTAACAAAGCCTGCACAGAGACGCTCTTAGCTAGGGCTGCTCAACGAGTTTTGCTAAAATTGCCAAAGACAGTTAAGGGTTTCTGAATACATAGAAATGTATATATTTAGCAAATTTAACGAACTACAGTTGACTTTGACAAATCAGATTTACTTGGTTTTCGGGCTGGTTTGAAATATATGTATATGAATTCTATCCCATTTTTTTTGCTTCTATAAAATGTGATAAAATAATTATTAAAACTGTTCAAAAAAGTGTTTTTTTTGTTTATTTTAAAATTTACGTTTTTGCTTACAAATGTAATTTAAACCTCACTGTAATGGAATTTAAACGATTTTCTGTAAATTTCATAAGATTAGACATTTTATGAAATGCTAACGCTTAAAAAACTAAATACAATTCTTAGAGTTCCATTGAAAAGTTGAACAAAAAGCTTCCTATTTTGAAGCTACCAATAAATGCAACGACATTTTCATGTTGTAACTTCTGGGCTTGATATCAGATTTAGTTAACACCTTTTGATAGTTTTCAAGAATGACGTACACAATTATTCCAAATTATATTTTCCCAAAATCTCTATTTAACAATAAATAGGTATCAAAAAGAAGAATGAAACATCAAGTTTTTTCATGACTATAACTTTTTGAGCTGCTCTCGTCTGTCTCGTGTGCTGCAATGTGCGTTAATGTTGCTATTGCTATTGTTGTTTTTGCTCTTACTGTTGCCATTTTCTTGCAATTTTCAGTCAGTTTGCCAATTTGCAGCACCGCCTGTACGATTCCGTTTAATAGACGTACGCGACGTATACGTGATATCAGGTTGGGGAAATGACAGAATCAAATTCCAAGAAGCTTTCTTGACGGGTCCCCGGCGTGTCTTTCAACAAATGAAACATACATATATTAATTAATGCTTTCCCAAAATTTTAATAATAAAACAATGAATGTGCGCATTTGACGTAACATATATTATAGGGCTAGGTAAAATTTAAGCACACATTCACAAAGCTTTTGTTCTATTCAACATTTTCTGAGAATTTTGTAAGCAAATAGAAGAATTTTAAATGATTTCAATAATGAATTCGGGCTTAGAGTTTAGAAAAGAATCAACCCTTAAGCATTTGTCAAAATTAAAAGACAAAATAAACAATTACTGGAAATGTTTACAAACTCAAACAACAATTCTCAGTTATTTATACAGATATTTTAATTGATATTCTAGGAGTTAACGACATAATTCGACAATTTGCAATATTCTTGGAAATCTCTTTAAAATTCGCACAAACCAGCGGCAAACCTGAGAAACCTGCACAACAATTAATCAAATTAGAATTTTTACTACTAGACAACTTTCTGTCCAGCGTTCACGGTCCCAAATGATTTAAAGAAAATGACGTATCGAAAAAGTATTGAAAAATTACAAAGCAAAAAACGTTTCAATTTCTAAAATAACCCTTTACCGTATGTTTCAGAAAAGGAAAAGAAAATATTACGCACATTCAATCAACAATTCAACAACCCAACATTTTCACAAACTCGAACTTACAAATTTTCACAATTTTATCACAATGGTTTGGAAAACTTGCACTCCCAAATGATTCAGGAAAAATGATTTATGTCAAATATTGCCGTATATTGTTTAAAAGTGTCATTTGTAACACTCACACACACACATTCAATCAACAATTTAACCATTTATTTAACCAACTCAAAACTTTTTCAAATATTTCAAAACTGTTTTGTGCCAAAGTTTTTTTCCCATCGGACAAACTTGTACTTATTTGCAATCAAATGATATATTATAGAAATATATATTGAGGGAACTTACCGTTACAACAAAATGTCCTGAGAACGACGCACTTTTCAGTCGTTCGAGTCCAATGAAAATTTTGTGCACATTTTGTGCGGTAAACAATCAAAAAATTCTTACACCGAAAAAAATAAGACTGACAGACACAAATCACAATTTGTGAAAAGTTAAGGAAAGGTGGAAAACTTTGAGTTATTTGTTGTTTAGTTCTCTAGTTTGACGGTAAAATGTTTTCTTTTACAATTTCTCTTCAATTTGTTTTATTTCACTTTTGATGGGAAATTCAAATTTTGAATAAATATTGTGTGTTGATGTTGTTGAAATTGATTGTTAGATCTTCAGCACTGCACTTGCACTTTGGTGTTGAACAAACAAACAATAAAAAAAAGTATTGATCGTTTTTGTTGTTGTTATTATTACGATTTGTAATGATGTTGTTGACTTTGGTGAGCAACATGAGCATTGAGATTGAGATGATTGAAGATGTTGAGTTGAGTGAGTTTTGAATGTTGAGCGCTATGGTTCTCAATGTGTTCTGTTGCTGTTTACTGCTGCTACTGTTTCTGATTCTATCTCAGCTCCTCTGCTGCTGCTATTGCTGCTGCACAACTCGCCCTGTCGAGCGTTCAAATGAAACTGATGCGATAGCGTCTCTGCCGCAGGAATATAAAGCGTGAGAGCGCTATAAAATCAACACAAGCCAAAGAGCGACAGAGGAGAGCGAGCAATCGTGCAAAACGAACGAACGAACGAACAAACGAACGCATACGCGAGAGTGTTTGAGAGGAAGCGAGCGAGTGAGGGATTGTGTGACGAGTTGCACAAGACATGCACAAACTCCCACACACACACACACACACATGCACACAAACGAAGCAAGGCAAACACCTGTAAGCATAACAATCGTTGGCGTCGCTGTCGTCGGTATTCAGCATTCGGCATTCGGCATTTCGGACGATGCCGATGCCGGCACAGTCAAATGTTGTTGTTCTGCGTGCGAGAGAGAAAGCGTTGGAGGGGGAGGCATGGGCTGATTGAGAGCAAATGAGCGAGTGTGAGAGCGACAGAGCGCTGTCGCTCGCGGAAGCGGAAGGAAACTCAACAGTTGGCACATTACGGCCAGCTACTTGTTGTTGCTGCTTGCTTGATTGCTCGCCTTCATTTGCTATAAACTTTATAGCAAGCTCATTTATTGCATCTATCCATAAACGTACCCACACAGAAGGACTTAATTTAGATCCCAATTATCGTTATTATTATTAAAATTAGAATTATAATAACGTAGTGCCGCACGGTCCATCATTACATCTAAAAGTTTCAATAGTTCTTTATCCTGCAACAATGCTTCTTGGTCTTGGGGGCAAGTTCTTGCTCCATCAGTGCCTGATTCACCTCTTCAGAAATATTGGATGTTGTCGCAGTATTAGCACTACTAACACTACACTGATAAAAAAAAGGATCTAAAATCAAGATTTTGGTCTCAGAACTAAGAAATTTGGTTTAAAAAATGCGTCGAGAACGTGAAAGTCTTAAAGTAAGAAAACACATATTGATCCTAAGAACATTTTAATTAAGACCAAGTTCTTATTTTTAAGATCATAAATTCTTTTATTTTCAAGACTACAAATCTTAGTTTAAGAATAAAACTTATTATTTTTTTAAGATTATATGTTCTTATTTATAGATCAAAATGTTTTGAATACTCAAGACAAAAAATCTCAAATAAAGATTAAGCTTCTTAATATTTTAAGAAGAATAAGATAAGTGTTAGTTAACTTGGGGTCTAGTGATGTCGATATGACACTAAACAACAAACAACAATACACAAAACACTTGTAGAACGCTAGGAGCATGGCTCGGTATACAGCTGTTTCAAGAGATGCCAATTTCTATCATCAGTACCGTTGTGCTGACTTTACCAGCGATCCAAGCCTAATGTCATCTTTGAGACGCCAGAACCAGTTGTGAACTCTAAGTCTCTGACAGTTTCTGACAGCAGCAGACAACGATTAAATAAAACTGGCAGTGCATCGCTTGAACGGTTTACTTTTTACTGACTGTTACTAGTGACAAACACTGCTTTTTATACGCCAAGTCGAACTTCGGTCTGGAAAAGTCGGGCGCTATTTTAATAAACTACTTCTCCATTTTCTACATAACTCATGGTGTGTTTTATGTTACAGTTTTATAAGCCCTTTTCCAAAGTCACTCGCATGGCGTTTAACAGACCCGGCAATAACGCCACATACTTATCCACACAGTCCAATGAGCAGCGTTCGGATCGACCACCAGAGTCTTCATTGGCCGGCATTTCGCACTGGCGCATGCAGCTCTCCAGCTGGAACTCGAATTCGGCCAACTCTTGTTGCACGTAGCAACGTGCACGCGTCAGCGGCAACTGGCAACGATCCACGCAACGTTGCACGGCATCCGCGCTGGCGTCCACGTCGGCGCAACAGCGTTTGGCACAACCGTGCATCGTCAGCTGCAACTTGCGCAGATGCTCCCGATCCAAATCATCGACGGCATTAATTAACGCATTATCAATGCGCTCACGCTGCTCTTCCAGATTGCAATTGTCGTTCATCTTGTGTATTACAATTTTCGAATAGATTATATTATTATAATACCAAATAAAACAGACTACTTTGTAGAGGTATCAAAGTCAATAGAGAAACTGAATTGAATGTAGTAAATGTCGAAAAATTTAATAACAGATCACACAGATGCTAATGTCATAAGTATTGTGTTTGTTTTACGTCATTCTGTTTCAAACTTCATTATAGCACCTGAAAAATAAGTTTTTATTCAGGTACAACTTGATCTTGAGGGAAAAAGGAAGTTTAGGGACAATACTCCTTTTATTGTGCACGCAGATCAGTACTGTTTTCGCAATTAATCGACTTATGGATATCATGTCAAAATCATACGCTTTCTATGTTCAGAATAATGTGTATCAACTATAGGAACATATCGGACAGGACAGGACATATAGATATACATATTCATTTATGAATATTGTTGTTATTGTTTGTGCTTGCTTCAACCTTCTATAAACTTTATAGCAAGTTTATTTATTTCATCCACTTTATACGCCCCAACACTGATGAAGTTAAATTAGTTTCAGATTTTTATTAAACCCACTTGGTGTCGCACCGTTGATCGGTTTATCCAAACGCTTCAATAGTGCGTTGTCCCCTGACAGTCCTTTGGCAAAGATTTTGTCCAACGATCTATTTGTTTCAAGCAGCTTATTCAAATAGGGTTTATCCGCTTCCTGGGCCATCAGGATGCAACAGCAGCAGCTCAAGAAGATTAGAAATAATTCGCAACGCATAGTCTTGACGGTTTACTTTTTACTGACTGTTACTAGTGACAGACGCTGCTGTTTATACGCCAAGCCAAACTCCATTTATGACAAGTCTGGCACTGATAAGTTTCAATTTATGTGCAGCTATTTTAATTAACTTTACTGTTTTTTAAAAAACTCAGAGTATTTCGTACTGACAACGCCACATTTTAATCTTTAAATTCTGACTATGATTAAAACTAATAAAACTGAGTATTTTACGTTCTTTTTATCTTAGTTTATGTCTTTGTTCTCAGTTAACCAAAATAAAATTTAAAATTAAAAAACACAATTAAGAAAATTGATTTGAATTTTGTATTTGTATTTTTAAACTTAATAGTGTGTTCAAAACGTACTTGAATTATAATGGGGAGGCACCCCCGATAAGCACGTTATTTTACCGAAACGAATATCGGTTTTAGTTACGGTTTCGGTTATTTAGGTTCACATTTAGGTTTTCGGTAATCGGTTTCAAAAATTGTATTTGTATTTGTATTTATTCGTTGTTGTATATCGGTTACGTAACGGCAACCGGATTTTTGTATGTTTCGGGAGAAGAGGCCTGTCTTAACCGATACGGACGTATTGGAAGAGCCGGCCGAAGACTGCGGAAAACTCTGGTATAGCTAACTCTAAAGAAAGAGTTTGAAGGGTATGTATTTGAGAAGAAATGTAAAAATATGTACGGAAAATTCAAAAGCTATTGTCTGCAATAGTTACAGTTTACACCGAAGCTAATGTCATACAAATGTGCTAGAAATAACAACTGTTTTAGGTAATTCCATTTCAAACTACTTTAAGATCATCAGCTCAAAAATCAATTTTATCAACAACCCTGTTGTGTCAGCTGTAAAAATCGGGCTGGAAATTGGTGCAGCTCGATAGTCTATTAAAATATTATCGAGAGAAACCATAGCTATCGATATCAATCAATATCAATTTATCAGTTGACCATCCATGTGCGATTTTAATTCATTGCAATATATCGAGTATCGAGTATTGAGTTGTGATTTGATTTGTGATAAGCGACTCTTATCGATTTCTGTGTGACAAGTTAATTGCCCAAGTGGCCGCAAACAATCACAATCAAGCGCAAACACGTACAATAATTAGAGGCCATTCGACAACTCTTTTGAACTTTGTCCACACAACGTGCCATGACTTACGTTTCTTGGATATAAGTAAAAGTAATTAGATTTCTATACTGACTTATATGTATATACGTAGAAATGTTTATCGATCACATATTTAGCTAATCGATTATGCACCACAAACATGCTTTTCAATAAAGTAATTACTTGTTTTGGGTTAACAGCTGCGCGACAGCTTCAAGCCAGCTTGGACCCGCCCCCTTTCTACGCCCACTGGCACAAATTATTCATATATGTATATTTATATGCTCCCAATTGATAAACGACAATAACCAAATACAAAACTTATCGAGCCCTATTTGCGGATATAACGTAAGCGACAAAAAGCAAATTTTACAGGAGAAAGGTTTTTAGGTTTCGTTAAGTTGATTTCTTCGTGTCATGTGTCGCTTACGTTATAGTTGACAGGCCAATATCTCCGGAAATATAAACAATTAAAGTTTAATATTTTGAGTGTAATGGACACATTTGCAAATTTCGGAAAAATGTCGCTTACGTTATATCCGCAAAAAGGGCTCGATATGTATGTATGCATATAAATGTACTGAAAATGTGGCATACTTTTAGGGGCAGCGCAGAGAAAGTCGAAATTAAAGAGACACACTGTCTACCGACAAAGAAAACACACTAAACCCCAAGAAAATCAACTAGCTAATGTAAACTACGAGGTACGTATATTATTTACAATTATTCTGACCGTCTCATCCTTCATCCCATGCAAGTTTGTATAGCATATATTCAGGAGCATTTAAAGAAGGATTTGAAAGGTATTTTATCACTGCGGACGGCAGTCCGCGCTAGTGACGAAAGCAGCACGAAGGGTGCGAAGGCGACTAGCATATATACACTGCAAGAATGGAAAATTTGCTATAACCGATCGGGTCGTGTTATATACCGATCGAAAGGTATCAATTTAACTTACAAATGTGCGTACTAAGACTTCAGAAAACTCACCTGGTTCGTGAGATAAACAGGTGTAAGTGAGAGGGGCAAAATTAAAATGATTGGGCTAATGGGCCCGTTTGAGCCTTTTTGAATTTTCGTTGAATTCTCATCAAAAATACACGTCTAATGACACATCGATCATCGAAATCCGATAACTGGCTCAAAAAATAATTAAATTTGAAATTTTTAGGGGCCTCCGAAAACGAAATAAAAAGTCAGTATGTCTGTTTGTTTGTTTGTTTGGATCAAATCGTTGATTTAGCTTAAATGTTTGAATGAGGACTTGTTCCTGCTTAAAAATCTAGAAACGTTTGTTCTACGACTTTTTCAAAAAATCGCTAGTTTAGCGGAAAATCGCTAAAAAAAACGCTAACATTTTAAATATTTAATAAATTAACATATAAAAAAAATTTAATATATTTCGTCACAAAATTGGATATCAAAAATTTTGGGGCATGGAAATGTTTTCGTCACTTGACTTTTACCTCGTAAAGAGGTTTTTTATGGAGATTTTAAACTTACTCCAATAATAAGGAACAGCCGCTGAAAAAAATGCAATTCTTAAAGTCCTTTCTTTTAAGTCTTTCTCTAATTTGTTATAAGCCCATTTTCACATTTTGTTGTAGCTTAGTTCTTAATACATTTGGAATGCATTATTTACAATATATTAAAATTAAAATTAAGATCTTTGATATTATCAAAATCCTATTAACAAAAATCAAATTATATTTAACTTAATTCAAGTATAATCCTTTCGTTAGGTTGGCCAACTTTCGGTCATAGGCCCCGAAAAAAATGCTGCTGCCTTGTAACTTATTGGGCTAATGGCATAATGACCAAGTCATGGTATCCGTCTGTCTATGTGCCACTCTGTCTCCCTGTCTGTCTGCCTGTCTGTCTATCTGTTTGCCTGACGGTCTGCTATCAATGAGCAATCAATGCAGAGTGTGAGTCTAAAAAAGCAACAGATAGAGCGACTAAGAGAGATACACATATATAAAACGACCTTACAAAATGGGAGTGACAGAGATAGAGAGCATGTCAGTTAAGCAGTTTTAAAAAATGTGGTAAGAGGTGGCAGCTATATTGCCTAACAAAATGTTTTCACATTATTCAAATGAAATGCTTTTTATTGTCTGCCCACAACACTCATACAACAACTACAGCACCAATAATAATAATAATAATAGCAACAAGTAAGAGTGCTCGACTAGATTAATACTCTGCAAACCTAGCTAGGGTATATAAAAGTTAAGACTAGATCTTTAACATAAAAGCTTGCAGAGTAATTATAAAAAATATATAAATATTTATAATTATAAAGTAATAATAGTCTTCGATAAAGATGAACATGACTAACAGCAATTGATTTCTTTAGAAAAACTTTAAAAAAAATAAGTCACAACTCAATTATACTTATATGCTTTTTTATACATTTTTAATAGGCACAGGGTATGCACCAAAAAAAGGAAACAAATCAAATTGAAACAAAAAGCAGCTGAACAAGTAGAAGAGTAAGTTTCAAGAGTGGGAACGAGTGAGAAACAATGGAATAGAGGATGAGAGAAAGAGAGAGAGAAGTGGCAGAGAAAGGGAAAGAGTGAGCAAAAGATAGAACAGAAAAAATATTACCTGCATTCATAGAACACAATGAATCATTTTGCTGTTTGTTTTAAATGGTGTGTGGGCAGCGAACGCTAGGCAAGAGACTTACATACTATATAACGGTTGTGAAAAGCGTGGGAAGAGAAAGAAGAAATGACAACAAAATGGCGCGACATTTGATAGTGGATTGGGAGGCGGACATACATACATATATAGAAGTTGTACTTTTGTTTGAATGTTTGGGCTATCAACGATAAATGCAATTTCAATTTTCATTTATCTGCTTGGTTAAAAGGTATGCACACTAATAACCACAAACAAAACAAAAAACAGCACACACATATTTATATATAGATTCACATGCAATCCCACACTGACAGCTGGACAATGTGTCATGCGGAACAAGTCGATGGAGAGAGATAGAGAGAGAGCAGGAGAGGGAGCAGAAAGAGGATTGGGTTGGCCAAGAGTTGAGAACAAAAGAACGCTAAGGAATTGTAGACATTGTGTGTGAGTTTCAACTTCTGTGCTTATCGCCGACTGTCAAAATGTAATGTGTGCAATATACACACACACACACACGAGAGAGAGAGGGAGAGCGTAAGAGTGAGACGGAGCATCAGCAATGCGTTGCCATTTTTAAGATATGCAGACACTTGGCAAGATCTGATAGAAAACCCCACATCGTTTGTGAATTATTTGTTCGTCTTGCTGTCATTGAACTTGCGGTTTGGTTTTATGAACCGCTTACCTTATGGCTTTAAGTAAATCTAAGGGTAAAACACGTAAAAACGCTACAATCGAGCGAGCTCGACAGTGAAATGCTTGCTACCCGTTTTATCGAAACAAACTTAATAAATGCAATAAAAAAATTTAGTTAAATATTAATATAATTCTAAAATATTCCAAGAAAATACAAAAATACAGACATTATCATTAAACTAATTATGTAAAGAAAAGGAAGCCTAAAAATTGTTACTGAATTTCGAATATTTATATGCACAAATACATATGTATATTTTGTTTAACATATATGACATCAACAACAAAAGTTTTCTGGAAGTTAAACCTAAGGAGGTATACATAGGTAGTGTAGAATTTTGGAAGAATCCAATTTTTTTTTCATATTTCCCAAGTTTAGACATTCAAGAATATGCCATAAAAAGGATTTTTCAAAATTTCTATTATTTCATGAGTTATAGCCGTTTTAGTGACGTGGCATCGATTCCGGTCTTCCTTGTCTCAAAACTTTGAACGCGTTTTTCTCGAAACTACTTTTTTCAAGCTGGCGGTAAGGATATTTCGAGTTCTAATGAACCGATTTACTTCAAATTTGGATAGAATGTTTTTTATACATCTTTTCATCGCATGAACGTTGCCCAAAGCTATAACTTCTCATTTAGTATTTTTAAAAAATCCGGAATTGTTAAAAAATACGAAAAAAAAAATATTTTTTTTCCAAACTGCCGCAATTTATTTAAAAAAAAAATATTTTAACCTTATCCAAGATTCATACGATAGCGGCATCTATAATAATTAAGAATCCGTCTGCTTTTTATGTTTCATATCACCAGGAGGGTTGGAATCATGCACGCCAGGACACCCTCTTTTTTTGACACCCCATATTTTTTGTTTTCTTTGTACACCACTTCAAAAACCGGGCGAAATTCATGCCTCTACACTAGAATACCCCCTTAAGCTGAATTATTATTAACTAAGCCCATATGCTATTATACTCATGTATCCTTTGATTACCATACACGTAATACAGTTATCGATGCCAACTTAAGATTTGTCTAAAGTTTTACATAAGTAAAAGTCGGTTTGGTAAGTGCTTCTGTGGTAAGTGGTGTGTCGTGTTTGTCTAGCTTTAAAAGCAGTTTATAGAAAGCAAAAGAGTTTTACGTTTTGTGATTCCTTCAGATTCATAACACATTCCATGGCATAAAATATCAGCAAGCAGCAAGAATGTGATATGAGCCATGACGTCGCTGAACACTTGGAATGAGAGAGAGAGAGAGAAAAGGATATCTACAAAGGTGTAATGTTGGCCCACTTAATGGGGCAGAAGTGTAAAGAGGAGTTGCCTAGGCCTATGCATATACATATTAACATACAAATATATATGTAATGTATATGTAGTTGCCTTGGTTGCCGTCTCAAAGTGACAAGTCAAGCAGAGCCAAGAGTTGAACGGGCCTGGCAAGGACATGCCACTAGGATTGGCCCCAACGATGATTGCGTCGACGAGTGCGGCTTGTGTGATATGTTAATTTGGCCTAAACTACACAACGCTCTGTGCGCTGCACGGAGGCCAACGGAAGCGACCTTCGCCTGTAAATCCCCAAAGTAACAACAGCAGCCCATAATAACAACAGCAACAGCAACAACATCGAGAGTAGTAGAATACCGTGTCACACATTCGCCAGTTAGCGCAAAAATTTCAATGTGCGACGCTTCTCTTTTTTTGTATTTGTATTTTTTTTTTTTTTTTCATAATGAAATTTGTGACCCAGTCCCATTGACACGTGCGAGCTGCCGTGTCAGGCCCCCTTTGGCGTCTGTTATTTTTTTCTTCATCCTCTCTGCTTATTTTTTGTGTTGAATTTAATGCGGTTTGCTATTTATTAGATTTGCACAAATGGCATTTTGGGGCTAGCTGAGACCCAAAGACTTGACTTTGCCTGTCGCCTGTTTTCTTTTTCTTTTTTTTTGCCCATCTCCTGTCTCTTGCCGCTCCCAAAATGCCTGTCGCCTATCTGTCAGCCCGACGCTAAGTGCTTGGGCCAACTCTATCGCCTGCTGTGCCGCTTCAGCAACAACAGTAATGAAAGCCAGAAGAAAAAAAAAATTTATATGAAAAAAGACGAAGAAAATTATTGAAAATTCATTTAAATGTCAGCAACGGCACCGCACCAAACTGACGCAACATGTCGTATGCGTAATATTAAATATTTAAGGCGCTTACATTTTTAATGCCACCGTTGGCTGGAGTTGGCTCAAGATGAAACACCAGCCACCCCTCTCCATCCACCTGATGCCCAACAGAGACAGAGACGTTGGCAGATGAATATGTGATAACAATTTGTAAAGCACGACAGGCACGTGAGACACGCAAACTGCGCTCACGAAATCGATATGGGAATCCTAATTATTATTGTTGCAAGTGGAGTGTGCAAGCTCTCGACGTATAAATCTCTATTTTCAGAATTTTGTAAATTTAACTTGCTTAATATTCGTTCTTAAAATCGAAACTGCAACAACAAAAAAAAGTCCAGTTAACTTACTTGGTGTTCAACGTGGGTTTCCAATACTTCAAATGAACGGTTTGCACAAAAATCGTAAACTTTAACTCAGATAAAGTGATATGCTATTTTGAGTCAACATTTCTAAAATTGTACTTGGCATTTATAAGCTATTACTTTTCATTCATATTACTTTTTATTCATTTACCATAAGTTTGCTTTCTAGGCGCTCAACGTGGGCAGATAAATCGTAAGTTTTCATTATAACAGTACTAGTTGCTATAAATGGCGGACTATAGAAAAATTCCAGTTAGCTTTCTCAGGGCTGAAATAAAATCGAAAGCCTAAACTGTGTAATGCAGTCAACTTTGCATTACTCTTAGCTTTCACTAATAAATCAATTTCGGATTATCGTAAAAAAAAAAACTTGGACAGTTACTTATATACACTGGAGCACATATTTATTGGCACAGCAAACATTTTGAGATTTGGGGGCTTAATTGTTCCCCTATCGTTAACATATTGGTATCAATGGAAAGGTCACTTAAATTCCGTTTGAATGATATGAAACTTTTCTTAACCCATTAAGTACCCTTCGAAAATTTCGAATTTATGTAAAAGTCAATTTTCGAAACTTTTTTCCTCGATTTTTTACCAAAAATTTTTTGATGCAAAAAAATTCTTTAAACAATTTAAGGAGTGACTGCAAAAAAAACTTTTCAAAAATATTTTTGCTAGTATTTTTTATAATTTTTTGAAAATCCTAAAAATGACCATTTTAACCCCTTTTTCCCACTTTTTACACAAAAAGTGCCTTTTTAGCAATTTTCAAAAAATTATAAAAAATACTAGCAAAAATATTTTTGAAAAGTTTTTTTTGCAGTCACTCCTTAAATTGTTTAAAGAATTTTTTTGCATCAAAAAATTTTGGTAAAAAATCGAGGAAAAAAGTTTCGAAAATTGACTTTTACATAAATTCGAAATTTTCGAAGTACTTAATGGGTTAAGAAAAGTTTCATATCATTCAAACGGAATTTAAGTGACCTTTCCATTAATACCAATATGTTAACGATAGGGGAACAATTAAGCCCCCAAATCTCAAAATGTTTGCTGTGCCAATAAATATGTGCGCCAGTGTATATTATATATTATTTAATTTATTGACTTATCCTAGCGCTGCAAATGTAAACATATTATAAAGTATGTCTTAAATGTAAAACAAACAAAAGTTGTGTTCTAATATCTATACCAGCGGTGGGCACGCATGGGCTCCGGGAGCTAGCGGCTGCTCCCAACTTTATTTCTGCCTATTCAGTGCCGTGAAGTCGCACAAAAGACTCCAATAGGGTTGTTATTGTTGTAGTTTTTGTGGTAGTGCTTCCGAATTCAGATTTCGTGCCCACCGCTGATCTATACATAAACAAAGTTTACATTGACGCCCACTGTGGGTCACATGTATAACTTTCAGATGGACATAGTTAACAAACTGGAAAATCAATTTGATAAATCCTGGATTGGTACATAGACTTAGTCAACGGATTAAAGACGATGGTTGATTTTACAAACTGGTTATATAATTTAATATAATGCACAACGTAGTTTAAAATTAGATCAACCAGCAAAATAACTGTAATAGTATCAAAAAAAATTGAACAGACCTCGTTTCATACATAAGAACTTTTAGCTATCAAACAAGCTCGTAATGCCACAGAGAAATACTAGCAAAAACAAAAATCGAAAAGAACAAATGGAGGAAAAACTAACAAGTAATCAAATGTTGTGAAAACAGCGAAATATTGTCAACGTAGCGCAACAATAATAATCAGTGTCCGACAGCAAATACATAATGTATATATTTTGATTGCCTTTCGCTATTTTACTGGTTATTGTTGGTTGTGCAATTTAAATCCAATAGAGCAACAATAACAGCAATAACAAACAATTCACTGACAATGTCAACAGAAAATATGAGCTACAAAAAATAACCAAGTTGCGAGACGCAACTTTTCAAATTTCAACACATACATGAATCGCTCTTTTCTCTTTCCCCCCATATTCAGAAGTTCGTGCAACTCCCTCAACACCTAATTTTTAGCATAAAATCTGCATAGTACTCGCATATACAAATTGCACCGGTCTGACACTATTGGGATTTCAGTTTCGGTTTACATTTAATTTGAGTCTTCTCAATTTGAGTTCTGTTCCGTATCATGTTTGTTGCTCATAATTTAAACGCTCATGGTTAAATGTTCGCTACTTTTATTTTTTGTTCTGTTTATCTTTTATTTGTATATTCTACAACAGCAGCAATTTGTGGGTCACACAAAATGGCAACAACGATTATAAAATAATATCAATTTCATAACGTCACGTCCTCACGTCCTCGGTCTCCACAAGTTATTGACATTGCCAGCCTATGACCCAAAACAAAGCAACTGTAACACATTTTACTCGCTTTAAGTCGAAAAACAAAAAGAAAATTCTCTAGACAAGACATACGGGAAAGCCAATGTGGCGTATGCGTAACCTATGTACTACATTGGAGCTGATTGAACTGAAATACCAACAGACTTTGAATTTACTTCATTGAATAAATTACTTTATTACGTTGCTTCTAATATGGCAATAACTATAAATAACACCAAAAACACCTACTGTTTATTTTGTAACTTAGATTGAACTAAAATACCAACAGACTTTGATTTTACTTCATTGAATAAATGACTTTACTAATCGGATCTTAAATGCTTCAAATATATTTAGCAGTAGCTATAAATAGTTGAGATTTTATCTTCTTAAGTCAAAAGCACTTACGGTTTATTTTTTTTTACCTCGAACAAAATCTGTTTTCAACACATTAAAGCTCTTTAAGAATTTAAAGCTCGATATCCTGGCAACATCAATCAACACCTATCAGCTGTCGCTTTTACCGAGTTCTTTAAGTAAATAAATATGACGCCCAAACTAAAATACCATATTAACAACATCACGTACTAAGTGTGCCCATTAGAGTGTAAAGAAAGTTAAGAAAAAAGAGGAAAAAAGCAAAATTTAAGCTGATTTCCGTTAAACTTCTATAGTGTTTTTTTAAGTCGCTCCGACGCGTAAACTGTTGTGTCCCCACTCCTCTGTCCTGCCTACCGCATTCGGACCCCATAATCCAATATCTTTTCGCTCGCAAACCCAGTCTGTATTATACGATGTTATTGCTGTTTGGTAAAGAGGAAAATATGATTACAATGGTTGACGAAACGCCGTGCCAGGTGGAAAGGTTGTCACAAATGCTGTCCTTGTCTTCCCGATTTGTGACGTGTGTGTGTGTTTGTGTGTGTCTGCGTGTGATTCAATACACAGACATGCATGGCTGCATATATCCCTATATATAGAAATATACATGGTATATGTACATATACTCGTACATATATAAGCAATAATGACTGCTTAATGTTACACAATTTGCAGTTGAACAAAAAAAATGCACTTACCAATTGAAATGCTCTAACAAAGGGTACTCCAAAACTTAAATCTAGTAACACAGCATGTTTTAAAATTATGCATTCTTGGTTAGCAGGCTTAGATAAATTTCGTTTGTCTTCTAGAAAACTTAAAAAACTTTAAAAATTATTTTATTACAAATTTATATTAACTATAGCTTACGCCACTTACAGTAAAGATTTTATACATAAACATATTATAGACATAATTTAATTTGTTTCAATCTTAAGATTAAGTGTATATTGGACGAAATATAGTTCTATAAAAAATGTATCGGCAAGGGTATTCAATTTTTGGCTCTTTGAATATGTATTTGATACTATATTTGTTATGTTCATTTTAAATTCGTTTTTTTTTTGTTTTTATTTGTATTTATTTTGGATTAATTAATGCTTAATTAATTACAATTGCACTTATTAACCTTGTTTAATTTTTCCTGACATTTTGGTAAATGCTACAGGACTTGCGAATTAATACAATAAATTCCTGATATATTCATATAAATAAGATAAAACAAATACAAAAACACAAAATAATGGGGAAAAAAATCAATTGCAAATAGCCTTTGGGTATTAAAATTTATTCAAATTGTCATGGTAAATACCTGGTATTACGTTATTCTATTTGACTTTCATTTTTATTGCTTAACGTTATGTTGATTAAGAAATTTGTTGGTCTACTCACGTATCGCTGAAATGAAACAATGGGAGAATAATTTATTAATAACATTGTGGAAAGCACTTCTGTAAAAGGTCAAAAATGGCAGAGAACTTGGCGATAATAAAAGCGTTTATTGTTATGTAGGTAAAGGACATACACAGCTTGTAACTAAAACCAAATGCTCTTTACATACAACTAATAGAAATATGGAATTTCCATTGAAAACTCTCAGATAAAATTGTACAATATAACTAGTTGGAAATGAAATCCAATTTGTTAGCTATTTATTATTCCCTATAAACGATTCAATTACGGAGACTCACAAGATTTTATTTCAATTGAAAGTAGGTTTTATTTTGAATTAGTTCTGCGGAAAAAGGTAGTGCTTACTTTTAGAAGCAGTTAAAAATAATTGAGAAAATAATAGGAGAATTAAGAATTATTTTGTGTGGACTGCACTGAAAAATATGCAATACAAATTATTATGAAATTAAGTTGAAGATGGAATTTGAAAACCTGCAGGGTATAAGGAAAGAAGAAATCTGAAAACTTTAGCAAGCTGATGACATAGGCAAATGCGTTTGGTCGCCATACTGTCAAATATTTTTGCAAGCCAGTGAAATGAATGAGGTACGAGTATGTGTAAAGTCCAGACTAGTAAACACACAAACTGCACACACAAACACACTTACACACATGCACGTAGAGAACGAGGCAAAGTCAAAGGAAAGACAATGTGAAAGTATTCTGCGCTCATGGCTTTGTTTAGCAACAATTTCTAAGCGCATATTTACTTGAAATTTTTCGGCTATAGTATCGTTGTTGTTGCTATGGCATTTGGCTATGCAATGTTGCAAAAGCTTTCTTGTTTTAGTAGCTGACATTTTGTTCTTGGTATTTTACTCCATTCACATAGCGTTCTCTTTACTTTTCTCAGGAAATTTTTGTTGTTTATTTTTGTTTTTTTGGATGGGCAACAGATGCATTTTTGCATATTAAGGGGCATTGCTGCTACTTTATGTCGCAATTCAACCCATTCACTTGGGGTTTGAGCTTCTTAGGTTTGTGGCAGCTAAGAGTTTTTAAGACCGAAATGCTGCATTCACCATTTGGCAGACACATTCAGTTTCCATGTCACGGAAAAGGGGGAGTAAAAGCATTTGCTATCAAAGTGACAGTGCAACAAGCAAAGAGGATGAAGGTAGTGAGTTTTGTGTCCAAATAACATGAGCTGAAAGCGGCACTCAAGTCGAAGATTAAGAAGAAGATTAAAATTGAGAGAAATTGAAGTAATTTGAAAAAAATGTGTAATTATTTTAGATGTAATCAGAGGTGGGCACGAAATCTGAATTCGGGAGCACTATAGCAACATCAACAAAAACAACCCTATTAGAGTCTACCTAAGTTGGGAGCAGCCGCTGCTCCCGGAGCCACTGCGTGCCCACCGCTGGATTAAATGGTTGAACTGTCATTAAACTTTGCACTTTTTAACTGTGTTTAAATTTTCCCGTTTTAGGACTTGCAAATCAATACAATAAATTCTTGATGTATCCATTAAAATAATATAAAACAAATATAAAAACACAAAATAATGAAAAACAAAATAAATTGCAAATAGCCTTGGGGTATTAAAATTTATTTAAATGGTCATGGTAAATACCTGGTATTACGTTTTTCTATTTGTCTTTCATTTTTATTGCTTAACGTTTAAATTTAAAAAAAAAATTTAACAGCTGCAAAAATAGCGGAGAGAGAATGGAATTTGTATGAAGCTGACAGCGTTTTAAGCTTTACTTTGTTTACGAATTATTTAAAAAATAATATGTGATCTTTATTTAGTCTGTGGCCCAGGAACAATCTGATTGAACTGGGTGTATTTTAAGAGTTAATGTGCTTCCAAAGCATTTTAAGTTGACTTTGTACTTATAAATTTCGACAGAAAGAAAGGACTGTAGACTTACACACACAAGTGTGTGCATATAAATTGGTTTTCTGCGGATCGATTTCAGTCCAGAGGAGTGGCATTGAAAATCGTGAGCATATAAGTTTGCCTCAGTTTCAGCTGGCTGCCAGGGAAAACTGACAAAATGAAGGTCAAGTTGCAGTGCAGGGCGAAAAATAAAAAAGGTGGGAAAAACAAAACAACTTGGAAATTATGATTAATTGCTCAACGGGCAATTGAGCGTTGAATCTGAAAGTGAATAAATGCAAATGGAATATGTGCAGGCAGTGAAACAACCAATTAATCAGTCGGTCATTCAGTCATATATAAATACGATTACCATTCTGATTCATTTAATCACTAAATCATTGAAATAATTACAAATGAAAATTGAAATAATTACTTCAAATATATTTATTTCAAATTAAATTAAATACTTTTTAGTGGAATAAAATCATTTTTTGTATAGCTATTATTTTGATAGCTATTATTTTTGTAACTCTTCATTATGATTGGCTTAATTTGGACTGACAAAAAGCTGTCTGTCTGTTGTGCAAATGGCAGTCACAACACACACACACACACACATACACACATGGAGAGAGAACGACCTACGCGACGGCTGCCGCTCAATTAACAGACTTGAAATAAAGTCAGACGCAAATATTTACAGTGCCATTGGAAGGCAACGGCGCCACCATCTGGAGAATGCTGGAGACGGTTGGTTGGGACAGCGCTTGAAATCCAGCGACGAGTAGATTGTGGTCGGTGGATGGGAGGGGAAGGGGAGGTATTGTCCTGGTAGGTAGCTTTATGCTCTTGGCCTACCAAAAGGATAAAAAGCCGACGTACTTCATTAATTTTAATTAAGCGCCCACAGCATGACAAAAAGCGTACCTCCAAAATGGCAGCGAGGTAGCGAGAAGTTTGTCCATAATATTCACCTTATGTACAAGTACCGACCGGTAACATCGCAAAATGTCTTGCATCCATCTCTAGGCTAAAGATGAGTCCGTGAACAATTTAGAATTAACGACTTTAAGCCACAAGTCGAATGAAAGGTTATCTTCGCCATGCCAAAAATTTGATGCATAGCTTTATGAAATTAATTTGCAACTTATCGTTCCTATGTGCCTATTTAATTTGTCGATTTAATTGTCATATTTTAGAAAATATTTTATTAAACTTTTATTTTTCGCTCAAATATAATAGTTATTTGAGAATTTTATTTTTTTTTTCGCTTAAAAATAATCATTATCATTGAAGAAAATACTTAAAAATATTTAAATAAAATATATTTAAAATTTATTTACGGTCTATGATTATAAATGCTTTAACGCAGAGTTTTCAAACAACAGTCAACAAAAATTGAACTTATTTTTGGTGCTTTTGTGTTGTCTGGTTCATTGACCTGACCAATTTAAATGGTTTATATTATAAAATATTTTTCTCTCTTTTTCTAGACTCTCTCAGCTCGGGGATTCATTTTTATTTTTTCACTGTGAGGAAACCACGAGCTCATCTCTAAGTGCGCCTTAAAGTAGACAAACATTTCTGCCACGAAAAGTGACAAATTAGTCGCCCGCTTTTTGCTTTTCGCTTTTTAACATTCACCATTTTCCAGCTGCCATTTTTTGGCTAACCTTGAGATTTTACCAAGGAATAATAAATTAAATTTCTTGCCTTTACTCATGCTATTTCTCTCCTTTTGTATCTGTCTCTTTCGTTTTCGCTGGCTTCTAAATTGAAGAAAACTCGGATATTTTTAGTTTCCGTTGTTGCCTTATAAATATACTTGTTTGGGCAAAACATGAGCAGAAACATAAATATGAAAGTAATAATATATTTGTGTGTGTGTATGTATGTATATACATATATGTGGATCTCATGTCATCCCATTAACTTTTTGACGCAACGCAACCGCATAACTTGAAACATTTCAATTTGGCAACGAAACGATTAAAGTTATGGAAGGGCTCGTTGGCACTTTGGATACCCAGTAACCATAAAATAACTAAAAGGTTATTTCATTTCTGTACTTTTCTAAAATTCAATTAATGATATTATTTAAATTTATCATTCATTTTTAAGACATTTTTTAAGATAAAGCATTGAATTATAAAGCATTAGTAATTATATAAAAAAATTTAAGCAGTCAATTACAAATATTATAAGCTTAAGGGAGTTCCTCAAATTATAGTTGGATATTATTATTGAAGATATGAAGATATTCTCAGCACATCCAAATTTGCTTACAGGGTATTTTATTGTCGATTAGAGCATATTTATTTCTGTTTGTGAGCGTTAACTTCAAGTTGCCTGGGGTTGAGTAAAGAGATCAAAACGGAAAATGACTGCGTTAAGTAGAGGGCGTTTAATGTGGCTTCAGAGTGTGTTACATGTCATCGCGGCAGTGCTTAAGTGACTGTCTGATGAGTAAAGTGACCACGGAGGACATGTGGGTTTTAAGAACGGGAATAAAATAGGTAAGGTAAAGAAAGTGACCATGGAGGATAGACTGTAAATACAGAGGTGTAAAAAGCTGGCAGCCAACAATTGAATTCAAGTCAAAACCAAGTTCCTTAAATATATTTTTCTTAGTCCGTAAACTTAAATCAAACTAAAATCAAGATCGAAAGCTAATCCTACGACATACGCAAAAGATAAACTAATTAATCTTTGTAAGCGTTGAAACTTAATACCTCAAACAGAATAACAGTAAAGAAAAGCAACAATAAAAAGCATAAAAAAAACAACCTTCGCGCTTCTGGAATTAAGAAAATCCATTTAAGAAATTTTTTTTTTAATTGAAAAGCGCGCGCGATGCAGACGAACAAAAACAACAACAACAAAAAGAAGAAAAGCCATGAAAATGCCGCACAGAAGGCCAAATGGAAATGGTGGCAGCCGGGGTAAAAACTAGCGGGCAAATAAAATGGAGCTGCAGCTAAGGAAGACTCAAGAAGCAGGACAAGAAGCAATGGCAACAACAACAACAACAACAAAAAACAAATAATCATAAAAATGTGCGCCAGAAATTCTAAATGATTGGAATTGTGGCTCGCACACATACTAATTAAATTAGAAATGTTTTAAAAAGAAAACATGCGTCAGGGCTGACACTCACTAATCCAACATTTCAATGTCATCCTCATCGCCGCTGTCATTGTCATCATCATCGTCATTATCGCGTCGCTCGTCATCATCATAGAATTTGGTCTCCTGGGCGCCACTACCGCTGCCAAAACGTTCCCTTTCGCGGCTGCGCTCTCGATGAGTCGTTGGCCCATTGCTGGTGCTGCTAAAAACGATGCCACGTTGCCCATGACGCCTGGCATTATCAGCCGGCGAGATGGCGCCACTGCCGCGGCCACCGACGCCGCGTCGGACGGGCAAACCGACGCCCTGTTCCAGCTCATCGTCCTCCTCATCGCTTTCGATCTCAATTTCATCGACATCACGTTGACTTATGCTGCGCTCCGGCATTGTTGTAACTCCTTCTCTGTCTCTTTTTATTTGTCGATATATATTTATCTCTTTCTATTTGTATTTCTTGCTCGCTTTAGCTTTGTTTGTTGTTCTTATCGCTCCCACTTAAAGTCGCTTTGCTTTTAATTTCTCTTTCACTCACTCGCTCCACTTGATCAATCACAAGAAACAAGAAAAAAATATAGAATTGCAAATTATTCACAACGCGAATCGAAGACAATTACAATCACAATCTGAATCAAAATCGAACACGACACTCGCCACTTGAGACTTGCACCGAACGCATCCAAAACTGCAATTGGCGCTACGAAAGCGTCGCCAGTTGGCAGCAAGCGCCCAAAGCCCAAAGCAGCCAATTGACTTGGTGGGGCTTCGAAAAGGCCGCCAGGTGATTTTCTATGCTAATTCAATTAGCATGCCACATCACAGACCACACACATAGATTTATATTTGCAAATTTAAATGGGGTCAGCGATTTTTGGGGGCGACATTGTGTGGGGGCCATTCTCGTATGTATAGTATAAACATGAAGCTGGCTCGGAAGCCCCTCTGGTTTAGCATGGCCAAATGTGACTCAAAACCACAAATTCACAAATTTCCTAATTCAAAAAAGATACAATCTTGTACATGTTCAACTATAATATGCTTCCTGATACTCCAAATTTGTTTTTAGGTATTTTACTAAGTCTATTCCAATTATTAATCTAAAATTATATTTATAGTTTTAATGTTATTTTTTATTGTGTTTTTGTTGACTGCTCTTAGCTGACGTTAAAAAAAAAAATAAATAATCACTGCGGACGGCAGTCCGCGCTAGTGACGAAAGCAGCACGAAGGGTGCGAAGGCGACTAGCATATATACACAGGAAGAATGGAAAATTTGCTATGTTAAAAATCTACACAAAATGTTTGTTATTTTCTAAATTTTGGTTTATTAGACCTCTTACCTCCTGGATAAATAAAAAAAAAATAAAAAATTATACTACAAACTTATTTTCTTAAATTTTGAATTGTTCCAAGAATTTTTTTGCATCAAAATATTTTTTGAAAAAAATCGAGGAAAAAAGTTTTGAAAAGTGACTTTTACATAAACTCGAAATTTTCCAAAGGTACTCAATGGGTTAAGGAAAGTTTTGTGTCATTCAAACGGAATTTACACGACCTTTTCAAGTATATTTTTTTTATTGTGATAACTTGACTAACATAGCAGTTAAAGGTAAAAAATGAGGGTGCATACTTTAAGCTGTGAACCACTGTACGTCATATTTAATATTTAACCTTTCAAATTATTTTTCTTAAATCCAGTTTAGTTAAATTAAATATTGTAAATTATGATTTTTCGAAATACAGAATTTTTTTAAATCTCTCTCTTTGAAAAATTATTATGAGCATTTTAATTACACATAAATATCAATTATTACTATGTACAGCTGTGTTCACAAAAATAGCAGTGCTCTTTCTTTTACTATAACAGCTATTGTAAGTCAAGTCTTCAAATTTAAAAATTATATTTGGAAAGGTCATCTAAATTCCGTTTGAATGATGTATAACTTTCCTTAACCCATTAAGTACCCATTAAAATATTCGAATTTTAAAAAAGGTCTACTTTTTCAACTTTTTTCCTCGATTTTTTCCAAAAAATGTTGGGATGCAAAAAAATTCTTGAAACAATTCTAAGAGTAACTGCAAAAGAAAATTTTCAAAAATATTTTTGCTAGTATTTTTTTTTATTTTTTGAAAACTGCAAAAAAGGCACTTTTTGCATGAAAATGAGGAAAAATGGGTTAAAATGGTCATTTTTGGGATTTTCAAAAAATAAAAAAAAATACTAGCAAAAATATTTTTGAAAATTTTCTTTTGCAGTTACTCTTAGAATTGTTTCAAGAATTTTTTTGCATCCCAACATTTTTTGGAAAAAATCGAGGAAAAAAGTTGAAAAAGTAGACCTTTTTTAAAATTCGAATATTTTAATGGGTACTTAATGGGTTAAGGAAAGTTATACATCATTCAAACGGAATTTAGATGACCTTTCCAAATATAATTTTTAAATTTGAAGACTTGACTTACAATAGCTGTTATAGTAAAAGAAAGAGCACTGCTATTTTTGTGAACACAGCTGTATATGAAAAAAAAGATACAAAACTTTAAAGTTCTCTGAAAATAACTAATTTTCTCATAATCAATTTCTTTATCAGTTTAGACTCCGCAGAGTTTTAAATTTTAATTTATTTTGTAATTTAATAATTAAATAAATAATTTATGATTACTTTAAATTCTATTAAAACATATTTTAAATACATATCTAGACCCGAATACACGATATCTCTGTATTCAGCACACCCGACATTTAATTGTTTTGATTGTTGTTATTGATTTTTGAAGCTGGCTCTGGCGTTGGCTTATTAGCCATTCATTTGCAAGCATCGTAGTGGCGATAACAACAACAAAAACAACAACAACAACAACAAATTATTAACAATCATTGGCCAGTCGGCTGTTTGACTAGCTGGCCCGCTGGCTGCTTTGGCTGCTTTGGCTGCTTTGGCCGCTTTGGCAACGCTTCCGGTTGTTGCCGGCAAGCCAAAAGAACCATAAAATTGAAAATGAGCTGATCCGAGACACAAAGGCAAAAACGCGCACATTTAACGAGCCATTTCAATGCCAAGGCAGGCAGAGAGTGTGCACTCAGTACGAGTATTAGTTGTATTTTTTTTGCTCATTCAACAAAAATTATAGTAGACCATAATTAGATGGAAATTGCAAGTACTTAATAAAATATATTTATTGTGTATTATAAATTATTATCATACATGCATCAATATAATCAAATTTTTAAGTAACTAAGAGTATACACGATCTTTACAAATTTATTCATTGCAGTTAGTATTTAAATGAAATGAAATATGCAAAAATTACTTTGATATTATTAATTCGGTTCAAGAGGCAATCTTAGTCATTTGCCATCAAAAAGTCAAAGCTAGAACTGTTTGTGAATTATAATCAAACTTTTATATTATACATAAACTCAAATTCATTCTGGTTTTAAATATGCCTGCTATCAATCAGTTGCAGCTAGAACTGCTTGTGAATTATAAACAAAGTTTCCTTTAAACGCAATCTAATTACTCTTCTGGTATTAAACGCACACGTGCTTCACTTACTCACTATGCACGCCTCTTAATTTGATTTATTTTTATACATTTGCATGGGGTTTTATTCGGCTGTTGTCACAATATTTTTGTAGAGATTCCAAGACAAAGAACTGAATTGTTATAGCCTCGCTCGTCAGCCATCTGTCTGTCAAAATTGTGTATAGAATTTGTATTTCAGGCTCAAACAAGTCTCTCAGCTAGCAGCTATCATCATGATAAATTATCTCTTTTATTGATGATTTATCAAACAAATCGGAACTAAAATGTTTAAGTAATGATTAAAGATACAGATTTATCATAATATACAAAAACAAAATGTGTTCTCTTAAAGATTTTAATGAATTTTTTATTGTTTTACCTATTCTAGCACGAATTAAATTAAATATTGACAACTAAACTGAAACTAAATTTATAATTATAGGGCACAAATGTAATTGTTTAGTGAACAGCTACAATGTTTTAACAGCAGGATACTTAGTATGTTATTCAAAGTTTAAGTATCTTGTTGCATTTCCCATGAAGTCCCAAACGAAATTCGAGTCAATCGAAAATAATTTTACGTCCTTGCAACTGTTAGCAATTAAATCAATTTGTGAAACACATAGAACGTGTGCTAGTAATTAACTAATCGGCGGTAAGGGCAGTTACATGGAAAAATAATTTCGAAATTCTAATTTCAAAATCTCTAGAACGTAGGCAAGTTAATTAGCCAAATGGTCTTGACATTCGCAATGCTGCAACATGATTGAAAACAAAGATTGTCTTACTGTGTGTGCATCTTGATGGGTGGTGAGTGGGGAGGGAAATGGGGTCTGTCTAGGTCAGCCAAGTCAATGTGGCAAGTTGGTGTTGCAATTAAATGAATGAGAATTATTGTTGCAACCACTGTCTGGGGTGACAAGCGACTGATTTCAACGCGCATTAATTAGCCTTGTTGCACTTGCAACAGCTGCGATTTGAATTTGAATAATGCAAAAGATAATAATTGCCAATTGACTATGTTAATGTCAGTCATTGCCAAGGCTACTAACTTTTATCAGTCACTGTGCCAGCAAGACGTTGACCGCACACACAAAAATAAAATCGTAGACGTAGACGTAGACGAAGCAGAAGACAAAGACGGATCTTGAGAAAAAAAACCCATAGAAAAAAATACTAATAAAAAAAGGTGTCAACTAAAACAACCTTCGAACAGCGACAAATGCGGAAGACCTTAAACCCATTTGGCGAATCATAAAAATCTCCAAAAGTAATGTTACAAACATTACCCGGTATTGCCCGGGTCAATTACTTACAATACCCTTGATCAGGGCATTATCATTTCAGAGCCCATTAAGAGCATATATGTATACATACTTATGTTTATCTTAAATATCAATAGAATGCAGATCGAATTACTAAAATATTTAGATAAAGAAAAATATATTAAACATTTTTTTAAATGGGTCCTAAAAATATATACAGTCGAAATTCCATAACTCGAATCACCATTAATCACAGTAAAGGTTCGAGTTATGGAGATATTCGACTTATAGAGTTCTTATTAATTGTACTGCCAATCATTTTGATCGAGTTAGAGAGAAATTTGAGTTATAGAAGTTCGAGTTATGGAAGTTTACCTGTGCATATATAATATTGTACATATTCTCACATTTTTAGAAGAGCGAGCGTAGAAAGATTATGAGTACGTATCATGTCGAAGTTAAGATACCCTCGATATAATAAAAATCTTTAATTTTTATCTTTTAATTCTGAGCAAAGTATGTGCAATTTTTTTAGTTTTTATGACAGAATTTCAAACTAAACAAACAAAATGAAGTGATAAACTATAATATACTAAAAGTAAGAGAATTCGTTTTAATACAGGGCATCTACAAGTCTAGTAAGATTCACTTTTCTATTTGTTGAGATCGAACGTGTTTCAAGTATTAAGATTGAAGCTTCCTGAAGTGCTTGAGTGTTGTGCAACACCACATCCTTATAAAGCTCATAATTACAGGGCATACAAAACAAATAAACAAACACTCGTAAATGCAAAAGGGTAAAGAACACGAAATAATAAAAATAAATAAATACGCATAACAATTTGATAAGCAACCCACGTTGCAAAATCTGAGTAATAGTACTACCGACCAATACACACACAAGCACACGCACACCATAAATGAGCCTACAGATATGTATGTATTTGTATAAATTTACATATGTACATATATAAAGTACTTAGCTTGCCCCCAGCTGTGTGTCGTATCCACAGAAATAATAAGAATGATGGAAACAAAATTACACACATATTAACTATAAACAATTTAATTATGATGACGTCGAATCATTCAAAATAATCATGATGATGATGATGAGAATGTAGATGTAGATGTGGAAGATGATGATGATGATAATAATGATAACAATGGCATCGCTTCCTCTAACAATGAGCGCCACCTTATCAGCATGACAAAGTTCTTATCGCGAACAGCAGACAACACTTAAACGGTCGTAAAACATAACCAATTAGTGCCAGGTGACAAGGTTACAGTTCCAGCGATCTATTGTGATTTTTTTCTGATTTTTAAAAGAGAAAAGAGTGACTGCAAAAAACAATTTTCAAAAATATTTTCGCTAGTATTTTTTATAATTTTTTGAAAATCCTAAAAATGACTATTCCGCCTTTTCATACAAAAAGTGTAATTTTAGCAATTTATTAGCAAAAATATTTTTGAAAATTGTTTTTTGCAGTCACTCTTAGAATTTTTTTTGAAGAATTTCTTGCATAAAAATATTTTCTGTAAAAAATCAAGGAAAAAAGTAGAAAAAATAACACTTTTACAAAAATTTTCCATTAGAACTTAATGGTCATTTTTGTGTCATTCAAACGGAAATTAAATGATAAGATTATTATAAGAAATCTGCATCAATTCTTTTGTGTTAAAAGTATATTTTTTTAAATAACTTCATCCACATATACTTATTTCCCTGGGGTATACTTAATTTTATATCAACTTTAAAATTTGCCATGGAATAAATATAGGTTATTCTCTAATGTCGAATGCTACATTCGTACGCATTCAAAGTGAAATAAAACATATGCCAAAATATTATTTTGTTGTGACAAAAGAGGAAACTTATAGGTCTTGATTAGCACTACTATTGGTGTAAATTTTGATTTTGGGCAATTGTTCGTTTTCAAGATAAATTAAAAAACCAAGGCATTCGCACGCGACTCAAAGAAGTAGTTTTTTTTGGCGATCAGTTTTAGCACTGATTTCGGCCAAACGTCAACGAATATTTTAATGCAAATAGTTTTAAAATGTAACTCACTGATTTATCTGAGAAATGTTTTTTTGTTTGATTCAAAAATATTAAATTTTTTAAATTTAATTTGTATAATTGTCGCACGCAACATGTCGCACGCGACATTTTCTTCCACAATATATTTTTATTGTTTCTGTCTGTCTTTTTTTAAATTATATATCGAAAAAAAGCTCGAAAAACTTGTTTTTAATTAAACTTTCAATATATTTCTTTGAATTAAATTGGTTCATGTAACAATCTTACTGTCCTTCTTAGTGTAATCGTTAAAATATTATACAAACGGGCAATTTTAAAAGTCAATTTTTAAGAAAATGGGCAAAAATATAGATATAGTGAATTTATTCCAATGTAGAATCTACATGCTCGTCCTATTGAATTTCTTCTAACGTATATTCCTTAAATAAATATCTTGAATACATTTTTGAAAGAAATTTTCACAAGAATGGAGTTTTTTTATCAATTTTACGTTCTTGGCCTCGGTCGACATTTCTGTGGAAATGCCCACATGCAAATATTTTTGATAATTTTTTTTTAATATCTATAATTTGTTTTGATTACGGATCGCATTTAGGAGGTTTAACTTTAAATAAAATTAAACGTTTTTCACAAATAAAATTTAAATTTTTTTAAATTAAAAATTAACAGTTTTTTTTTATTTTATAATTTAAAAGTCCTTTTTTAAATATCTCTAGTTTCGATCATTCTAGTTTCCCTTCAAGTGTGTTATAGCAAAATTTGAGTGCAAATAGACAAAAAGTTTATTTTAACGAAACTCAACTCAAAAATTTCTTTACAGCGAAGTTTGACTGTAGTTATGCTTCAGATCCCTTGATAGCTTTTAGTCTACTCTTATTAAATTCCTTATCATGTATTTTTAAGTAATGTTATACTGTTCTTATATTTTATTACCCATCAAATTAGTCACCTCTTATTTACATACTTTGTCGTAATTAAAAATCTCGTCAGTAAACAAAAAATTACTAATAAAGTAGGATAAGATTTTTGGAATCCACTGTTGAGGCAATAAACGTGATGAGTTATTTTTATCTACATAACTGTGTTTAAAGCACAGTGGGCCACAATTAAAACTGGCTGGCTACTAACTGTTTATTTTATTTTGCTCAATTAATAAATGAGAGCAACTGACAATCCAATTGGAATGACAAAAAACAAAAACAAAAAAATGAGTGCGTGGGAACAAGCGAGAGAGGGAGAGAGAGACAGATGTAAACGAGCGCGCGACGGAGACGATATGAACGTGTTTAAATGTGTAATGCGTGCATGTATCGAAACAAGTTCAAGGGCAAGTGCACTCACCTGCTGTCGGCAGCCTCAGCTGGCTGCAGCCGCGAGTTTACAATCACTGGCGGCGACGTCGGCGTCGGCATCTCTGTCAACGTCGTCTCTGGCAGCACGGGTCGATAGATGAGCGGCTTCACATTGCGTTCGATATCGTCCAGGAAGACGACATCGTGCACTGGAATTAACCGATGATCGGACACATTAAAGTGTAGATCCCGGAAGGGTCCATTCAACAAGCAGCGCAGTGTTGACGAGGCGGCCGCATCCGTGTCGTGTGGCGGCAACTGCAACAACACCGATAATATTCTAATTGGAATGTATATTCACATTGGATTAGAGTAGGATGCTACACCTTGATTTTCCCATTGGCAGCGGAAAACATTGATTAAAGCAATGCACACAATAACAGCAATAAAAATAATAGTAATAATAATAATAATAAGCAATATCAACACTTCGCTATGACAACATATGACACACACACACACGTACAGCAAAACAAGAAAAAAAAAACAAAACTTTCAACACGCGTGCGTACGTCGCGTTGGGCAGCGAATCTTGGCGGCAGAGACTTTGGCGACGCGAGCAGAGAAAAGAAAAAAAAATAAATGTGAATTAAAAACAAAACAGACGCGCCACACATATAATTAACAGTTAGCGATTTTCTCAATTAAAATGTTTGTGCCACATACACACACACACACACAAACTCATTTAGGCTGCGGCTGCGCCTTCACTTTGCAGCAGCCAAAACAAACAACAACAAAAGCACAACAGACAAATCACACTCGAGAGCAAATTAATTTTCCTATATGTAGATATTATAACGCTCGCTGCGCAGCCCCCGCGTACGCTAAGGCAACTACTGCTGCCGCTCTCCTCCAATTGGTCCATTGTCGATCACTTGAAATCAGCTGTTTAAACTGGCTGTTGAAATGCTTGGTGGCAACGCCAACACTCGCCTGTCAGCGCTGCCAGATATCAGACACCAGACATTTGGCAACACTTGTCATTGGGCATTTAACAACACTAAGCGCATAGAAGCGCAGCGCTACCAAGCTGTGAAAAATGTGTTTACGCTAATTCAAGTAAAAATAATACCGAAAATATTATACTACAAAGCTAAGCCGGTAAGTTGTGACATTATTGCTGCATCGAATGCTTTTTATTTTGCGAATGGAAACAAGTGTAATGCGCGCAGCGTAAACGTTTGCATGTGCATAAACGCTGACCGCTTGTGTATGTGTTGGTAGGAGTCTGTGTGTATGTGTGTGCAGGCTGGCGGCAAAAACAATGGCAGCAAATGGAGGCAGAAAAAAGATGCAGCGAAAAATGTGCAGCACTTGCTAAACAAAAAAAAAAAAAAACATAATACAAAATAAATAAACTTATGTATATTTGCATTTTGCAGCGTTTGTCAAGCCGAAACACCGAACTCGGAACATTTCGCACAGTCTCGGAGTCAACAAAAACAAAATCAACATAGTTTGGGTGAGTGCGACAACAACAACAACGAAATCAACAACAACAATGACGTTAACTTGATGCAAATGCTTCACTTTCAGATAGCGCTAGAGTGAGCGAGAGAGAACGAGAGAGAAGAAAGATGTCGCATACGATATTATTAGTGCAGCCGGGGGCACGTCCAGAGACGCGCACATATTGCGACTATGAGAGCGTTAATGAGTGCATGGAGGGCGTCTGTAAGATCTATGAGGAGCATCTGAAGCGGCGTAATCCCAACACACCCACCATCACCTATGACATCAGTCAGCTGTTCGATTTCATCGATACACTTATCGATATTAGCTGTCTGGTGTATCAGAAGAGCACCAACACCTATGCGCCCTACAACAAGGATTGGATCAAGGAGAAGATCTATGTGCTGCTGCGTCAGGCGGCATTCAGTCCGAATGCCTAAGCGACAAACTACAATTAACCAAATAGACAAGAACTACAACTTCAACAACTACATGCAAATCATGGCAATAGAACAAAAAAAAAACCGAATCGGCTTTTTTTTCAAGTCCACAAAAACACATATTACTTGAGCAAAATATCTTGAATTTGATTTGCTTTCCTTTCTTTTTCCATTTAAAATTTAAATCAATCAGTTTTGTTGCTACAAAAGGTGGGCACACATGGATTTGTGCCCCAAAACTGAACCGAAATAACTCGAAAAACTAATTTAATTTCTGTTTATTTCTTCTCTATTCTTATTTCGTATATTAGCGTAAAGTGCGACTGTGTCCATTTGTAGAACTGTGCACTACAAACTGGTGAATAAGAACCTTAATTTTTTTGTATTTAAATATAATATAATGTATGTATATATATACAAATAACAACAATGTGTTTATCAATTTATTTCCTTTAATTCTTGTGAAAGAATAAGAAGATATGGTTTTTTCGTTAGATGATTCCAATTTGGCCACAATTTTTCACTTTTTATGTTTTGTACTTCATACATAATTTTCCTTATTTTTCTTACCTATTACTTGTAAGCATTTATTGTCTCCAGAGTGTCAAGAAAATCCCCTACTTAATGAGCAAGTTTTACTGCGAACTATGAATACAAAGTTTAGACCTCTTTAACTTTTGACTTAGGTTATGGCTTTACAATTTCAATGGATTATAAACTCAGTGTTGGTTCAGATACAAATTTCTACAAAATTCAAAATGTGAATCCCGGAACACAACAGATCAGCTAGATCAAGTAGAATTTCAACCTTAATCTTTGTCATATTTTTAAATTCTCTCCACTTATAAAGATATTAAAAAGAATTTCGTTTGTCCTTCTTAAACTTTTTAAGCTCTTATTTTCTTCTGATTGTCTGAATTTTGAATTTTAAATTGACAACTTCTTTATGAATTTGAAGTTAACATATTCTGATATAGGTAATAATCGCAATTAATCTAACAAAATTAATACTTTTTTAATTTTCTGTATCTATTCCAAATCTATTTGGATCATCAAAAAATCAATGACTAGATTGATAATGATTAATATTGAGCCAAAGAAATTTAGGCCCTCAATTAATCATTATTTATGATTTTTAATTTTTTTTTTTGCTTTAAATAAAATTGAATTTCAATTCATTGCTTTTGTGTTGGAGTTTTCCCCAATGCAAATCCTTAAAAATATTTAAAAATTTATTTGACTTTTATTTATTCTATGATTTTTTCCTGCTTTTTTAATATTTCCGTTAATCCCCTGGTTTATGAACAATTTTGTAACAACAAGGTCAATTTCAAAGTTAAACTTGAAACTTTTTTGTATTTAAATCTAAGATATTTTCCATTTATTCTGGTTTTTATGAACAGTATTTTTTTAACAAGCTATGGGGAATATATTAAAAGCTGTTCCAATTTGGACTTAAGTTTGTGTTTATTACCTCATTTTAAAGGAATCAGGAACAGATTTAATAGATCAAACTTAATTTTAACTGTAGCTCCTGTCAATAATTAAATTATTGATTACAGTTACCATTGGAATATATGTATGTATATGAAAATTTTTTTGCCCTTATTAATTTAATAAAAGTAGCAAACAAATTTCCCGAAATTCTGTTGAATAGCCTGTTGAGTAACCGGAGCAGATCCAATGGATCAGCTAGATCAAGTTCAATTTCAACTTTAAACTCTTTCACATTTATAAATTAAGCACTTTTTAATTTCAGCGTGAAGTAGTAAATGTATATATACACAATAATATTTCCACGTTCAGGTGGTACGATAATGGAGGGGTATTAGATTGCAGTTTGAACCTCAGAGTTGACCCAACGAAACCCTCCAAGCGGAGGGCCCATAAAAATCTGTTAATTGGCAATTGTCGACGCCAAACTCTGTTTGTTCGAGTGTGTATGTAATTACAGTATGTCTAGTAAAAAAACGAATATAAAATCTAAAATAAACCCAATAGAACTGTGTTAAAATTTGTTTAAAAGACTATCAAAAGAAATGAGTAAACAAATAAAAGAAATAAATTTTTTCTTTGCAAAATAACATATGGGCATTTCCAGAATCACGAAGGTCGACATTCGCACGACTTGAAATGAACGTAAAATTGATTAAAAGCTCACATCTTGTGAAATTTTCTTCTCAAAAATGTATTCAATGTTATTTGTTTTATCAACTATACGCTATGATTAAAAATTCACTTTTTGCCATATTTTTGCCTATTTATCTTAAACAATTGCATTGTTACGAAAAATGGAAGCCGTTTTTCGCTTCATCTTAACAGATGTGACAGTCTGCGAAGTCAGGCGAGTAAGATTGTAACATAAACCATTCTTAAAATATAGATAAAATATTGAGAGTTTAATTTAAAACAAGTTCTAAGAGCTATATATCGGAATATAGAATAAGATTTGATGAACAAACTCTTGGAAAACCTAGGTGGACAGTCTTGTCACGTTACGCGATGTCCACCTAGTTATTCCAAGAGTTTACTAAGAAAACTTGTAAAATATATACCAATACGGTAGTTACATGTCAAAACTTATTTCTAAAATGGAAAGCTGTCATTATTTTATCTATGGTATTAAGATGTATTTTCTTCCAAACTTACTCGCCACATTTCGCAGACTATCGCATTTGTCAAGATGAAGTCAAAAATGACTTCCATTTTTGAGAATCAGCGTTCGCGATGCATTGTTTTCTATAAATAATTGAAAAAACGACATGTCTTCCAATGTAGAATCTGTCTGTTTATCATATAAAATTTTTCTAGCGTATGTTGATAAAATGAACAACTTGAATACACGTGTGGAAGAAAACATTTTTGCAAAATGTGAATTTTTAATCCATTTTTTGTTTCATTTAAAGTCGTGCGAATGTCGAGCTTCGCGATCCTGGAAATACCCATATGCAAACTTTTGAATTTGTTAAAAACCGTTAACCGTTGAATAACCGATTCATGTGAAGGGGTTAGTTTTGGTTCAATCAATTGTCAAACAAATTTTGATTTATATTTTTTTTAATATTATTCTCATTTAAAAGAACCTTATTTTTTCAAAATCAAGAAAATTTGGTTTTTATATTCAAATATTAATTTTTTATAATTTCACAAAAACATTTCTTAACCGCAAAAATACCGTTATTTTGAAACCTAATAATGCAAAATATGGTAGAACTGGTAACCGGATTTTGTGTAACGGTTAAGAACAAACCAAAATGCGGAAATAACCGAATCATAACGGAAATCGATATTCATTTCGTCAAAACATTTACTTGACCAACTGTCTGTGTGTGTGTAGGTGTAGGTGTGTGTTTTAAGATAAACAGAACCTTTGGTCAAATGGCCGATAGAGTAACGGCAGTAGCCCGTAACGAGAACAAAAACAAATTTTAAAGCTGGCTCAGCAGCGGCCTTGCCAGACAAACGCCAGCGTCTACGTCGGTAGCGGCAGCGGCATCGCTGTCAACGTCAGCGTTGCTGCATTGAACTTGGCGTGCGTTATTTATATGTGCATACATTTTTATTTTTTTTTAATTAGCTGCCAACTTTATGTAATAAAATCACAACTAGCAATTTGATTTAGTTGCAAATTGTTAGAACTGGTTTGCCAGCTGTTTAAATTACTACTTCGCCAGCAACAACAACAACAATAACAACACGATTCAATGTCAAGTTCATATTTGGCTGCATACACACACACACACACACACACATCGATACACTGATACACGCGTGCATAAGAACAGCACACAAGAGCTATTGCTATCTCTGTCTATTCAAAGCATGGCTGCCACCATTTCAGCATCAAACGTTGTATTTTCTGTTAATTATATTAAATTTAATTTTTCCTTGTGTTTTGGTTGCAGTTAAGCTTAAACTTTGCAACTTCTTTCTTTGTATTACTTTTTTTTTTAAAACAGTCAATTTCTGGCAACTATAATTGAAAGTAAATTTTTGCGCAACTTTTATGGTTTTCTTACTTATTACTTTGCAGTAATATTTGTATATTTAATTAGTTCTATACAGTAATATGTAAAATATATATGTAATTATTAGCGTTCTCTCTTTCTACCTCGCTAATAACGCATTTTCCGTGCTGGAGCAGCCTCATTTTCATATTCCATTTCATATTCCAATTGGACTTTTGGTTTTGTGCGTCGACGTGAAGCTCCCGTTGCTGTTGCTGTTGTTGCTGTTGTCTTCTTCTTCTTGGTGTCGGCACTGGGTTTCTTCGTTGCTTTCGCTGGCACCTTTGTATCCTGAAATTATTAGCAATGTTATGCAACACACGTTTTATTATCGTTTATCGTATGTTTTGGTTTTTTGTTTTGTCAATTTGTCACTCAAGACGCGGCTGTGTTTGAAGTTAAGATGCGCGCGCGCGCGTTCGCTGACTGACGCTCAATAAAGTCTCAGAACCAAAAGCAAACACAGTCGCGTTGACGTCGTCGGCGCAGCAGAAGCTGCTGCTGCTGCTGCTGCAGTAGCAGCGTCAGCCAACGTCAACGTCGCGTCGCTGCTACTGATGCTTTTCTGCCGGCCGGCGTATGAGATTTATGTCAAGTTTATAAGGCAGCTAAGCAGGATTTAATCAAAATCATTTTGATTTGCAATACGTTTAATACTATTCCAGAGGGCATTATTCATATAAAGCATATAGATTCTTTATCAGCTCAGTCGAAACTGTTGTAACTCAAAAATACAATTTTGCAAAAAAACGCGTTTAAGTATTAAATTCTTAAAGACACGACAAGACATGAATATGTACTTTTTACATACTATAAAAAAAGGATTTAACGAGTATTACTGCATCAATTAAGAATTATTATTTTCATGAATTAGTCTTGAAATAAATGTCCCCATGAAATTTTCTTCAACTTCCCAAACAAATTTGGACTTTTATATCTTATAGCTTTTGTATAGCGACGATTAGTCAAAACTTGAGTATCAAATATTAGGCGTGAGCAGATCAACTTTCCATTTAGCTACTTACTAATATTTTCCAGTTGTAAATGGTTATTACGCCTAACTCGATTTAAAATGACCTGAACTGTCGTATAAACTTGATATTAGAGCTTCAGTTGAGCCGACAGCTGCTTGAACTTGCGTCTTGTCTTGTTTTCATTGCAAATTATGGTAATTGCTTAAAAATAAGCCTTATGCAATGACGTTGCATAAAATAAACTAGTGATAAAGGCTACAGTCGCGACAAGCCGACTGTGAGGGACCCTGTACTAATGCCGTAAAAGAAATTTAGCTGTAAAATGTACATTTTTTAACATTGTGGCTAAGAGACTAAGGTAGAATTCTTTTAAGAAAGTCTAAAATGTGTTCCTTAAATACATATGTATTACTGGTTTCTATTTCTACAATCTCGCAGTCTGAATATAGCTTTAATTCGAGTTAGAATAGTTATATTTTAAGCTTAAATAAAAACTGATTAGCTTAACTTTAATTAAATATCTATATAAAACAGAAATATCCTATACACTCAGGGAAATAAGTACAGATTGACTGGAAAAAAAAATTAAAAGATCTCTTAGCTAGTATTTTTAATGATTTTTTGAAAATGGCTTAAAAATTAATATTTTTACCCCTTTTGCCTCGTTTTCATACAAAAACTGGCATTTTAGCAATTTTCAAAAAATCATAACAAAAAAATACTAAAGAGATTTTTGAAAATTTGTGTTTGTAGTCATTCTTAGAATTGTTTGAAGTATTTTTAAGCATCAATAATTTTTTTGTTTGAGATCGATGAAAAAAGTTGAAAATCTTTTACAAAAGTTCAACATTTTTCATGAGTACTCAATGGGTTAAAGAAATTTTTGTATCATTCAAACGGAATTTAAAGGATAAGATTATTTTAAGAAATCTTCATTAAATCTATTTTGTTAAAAGTATATTTTTTTGAATAACTTCATCCACATATACTTATTTCCCTGAGGTATAATACAAATTTGGAAATTGCCAGACAGACGGACAGACGCATATGGCTAAAACGACCCAACAGTTGCTGCTGATCAAGAATATATATACTCTATAGAACTGAAGATGCCTATTTCCGTCTTTGCATTTAACAAACTCAACAGACCCTTTGCACTTTTGAGATACAGGGTCGAAATCTGACAAAAAGTCGAGGCAAGTCAAGTTGTCTGCTGACAAATTGCAAATTGTTTGAGCTTTTACCTCAATGTCGTCAGCATCCGCATCATCATCATCGGACTGCGCAAAGTCGCTGTCCAGTTCGACCTCTTCACGTTGACCCGAATCGCTTTCAGCGCCATCATCATCATCCTGATCGCTCTGCTCGTCTTCATCCTCCTCATCCTCGTCATCATCGGTGTCTGCCTCGACAAACTCCTCGGTGTCGTTCAAGGCACGACGCAGCTCGGCCGCTTCGCGTTCATCTTCGGGCGCATCTGCTTCCATTTCCATTTCACGCTCCATTTCATCCTCATCCTCCTCCTCGTCCTCTTCGTCGACATGCTCCGCCTCGAGCGCCTTGTTGAACGCCGTCTGCGAAAAGTTATAGATATCCTTGTACGTGCCCATCTTGAGACGCGCCATCAGCTCCTTCTCAATATGATTATCAATTTTGGCCGCTATCAAAGCCTTCTGCTCGCGACGCGTCTCACGTCGCTCGATCTTCGTGGACAGCGGCACAATCAGCTTCTGTCGTCGCAACTTCAATTTGCGCATTCGCATCAGATATTGTGTGATTTTGAGGAATCGTTGCTTATTCTTGGCTATCATGTATTTGGGCCAAAAGACCAGATTCTCATTGATCTGTTCGATGGCCTTCTCAAAGTTGCGCGACAATTTGATGCGCTCCCACAATTTGCTGGGCATATGCGAACGCTCCGCCGTCTTGATGAACAGATAGATGATGCCCTTCTCCTCCCGCACCGTCGCATACTGTGAGTTGGCCAGGGGGCAGGTGCGACGCGTGCACAGACCCGTCAAGTTGTACTCATGGCGACAAAAGGTGCGCGTATCGGTTCTGCAAGCATTCAATTATTTCTATGCACTCTGCTATGTTGTTCAATTCACTTACTTGACTTTGTGCGAGCAAAAGGATTTGTTGATAATGCTCCAAACAACCTGTGTGATAATATTCAATAAAAAACCATATTCCATATTCATTTTAATTTGCACATTTTTTACTCACATCGTCGTGCTGCATTGTGTGACCGCCTTAAGTATTACTATTCACGATTTAGTCAACTCTTGTTTTTATTAAAAAACAAACTTCAAAATCTTTATAAACACGTGCAACGTGCAAGCGGCTTCAAAATACAACAACAGAAACATACACGATTCGATGTTCTGACATTCGCAAGCATACGTCAAACCAGTGTTGCCATGTCGGTTAAACCCCAAAAAATATAAAGACAGAAAACGGACAGATTTTTTTTAAAAGGACAACAAATCTGGGCAAACAATGGCCGCGCTCACCAGAACTAATCAATCAGTAATCATTAGAGTTGGGCTTTTTAGTTCGATTTGCTGAATAAGTTCAATCGTTCATTTTTCAGTCGTGAACTAAGTCAGTCATTTAGTTCAGTTATTCAGTTGGTCAGTTAGTCATGAACTATGAACGAGATGGTTTCTATTCAGTTGGTCATGAACGATGAATAGGTCATTCTGATCAGTTGGTCAGTTGTTTATGAACGATAAACGATGTGAATAGGCTACAACTGTTTCTTTTTAGTGGAATGTGAAATATGTTTTAAGTTTTTGAATCAAATAGACGACAAATGTCAACTAGCTTCCGGATTTCTTCTTATTATTTTGGGTTATACTTATACCCTGGCTTTTCGAAAATGAGAAAAAAAAGAGTAAATTGGTTTTAAATTTTGGGCTTAAGTTACCTTTCACATTGTTAACAACTTAAAAATATATATAAAATTTAAACATTGTTACATGTTAATAAAGAAGAAATTGAATCCATTTGCGGAACTCCATGTATTGTATTTCTCTAAGAAAATAAAATTTTTTTAAACAAATTACTGACCAACTGCGAAATGACCGATTTAGTTCATGATTGACTGAATAAGTTCATTAGTTCATCTTAATGACCCGTTCATTTGAACTTTTTCAGAACTAAACGACACAACTCTAGTAATCATGTATTTTGTTTGATCGATAACAAAGCATCACAATCAGAAAATTTCAGCGTACTATTTTGGTGATGAATTTTCAGTCATCATAATCACAAAATTTTAAATCATGATTGCTAATCACTGCATTTTACCAGAATAATCATGCAAATTTCATCGATCTTCTGTTGTCGATTTGTTCTGGTGAACACGGCCAATGAATATATTAGAACAACAAAACAAAGAGGCAATTTTTCCGGAAATCGCAGTTTCAAAACAGACAGATCTGTCCGCAAAAATGAAAAATTGGCAACACTGTGTCAAACGCAACGTGACTAGAAATCGATATATCGATGACAGTAATTTCATAGTCTGCCTTGCACAATATTTAAACCAATGTTGTTGCTCGAAGCAAAAAGTGCCCATTGCGCGTTACTGCAAATAAAATTGCTGACAGCTATAAACATTTTAATAAAGTGTTCCGGCAGTACATAAATAATTTATTCAAAAAAGTACTTAAAAAGTATTTTTGGTCCATTGTTGACCGCGTACACATGGCGCTGCAAAACCGCCTGTCGTTATCGATAAATTACAAATCAACCAAAAAAAATTAAAACAACAAAGTTAGCCGCTGACACTGCCCGGTCTTTTTTTTTTTTTTGTATAGATATATATTGTATATATTTATGAATAACGCGTGCTTAAAACGTTTGCATAGAGAGTAGTATTAGTTTATAAATTTAGACAAAGGCGAAAGAACCATGCAGCAGCTGTTATTGACGTGGGCCAGAAACGCGCTGCCAATTTTGGCGCTAATTTTTGTTATCGCATTGCTCGCCTACAAGATATTTATAAACGTGCGGTAAGTAGTAAACTAATCAATTTTCAATTGAATTGCATTTTAATGTTAATGTTGTTTAAATCTTGCACACAGCGCTCGCTATGACATCGGTGTGAACTGTTGGTTCTGCCAGGGAAACACGCGCGTCTCGTACGCTGAACGCAACAGCTGGACGTGTCCCAGCTGCGAGCAGTACAATGGCTTCAAGAAGGACGGCGATTACAACCGTGATCTGAACTCGTCGCGCGCATCAGGCAGCCACAACAACAGCAACAACAGCAGCGCCACAGTTTGCGCCAATGCATTTTACACAAATGAATTGAACGCTCAGCCGCCAGCGACAAGCAACGGACTCTGCGATCAGTGCAACGAGGCGCAACGCCTGAAGGTCGAGAAGTTGGCGCAGTTTGAGCCAAAGCGCGAGTCACGCTTCGAGCACGAGCTAAAGATCTATCAGTTAGTATAACCAACAGAATAACACAAGACAACACAGTGGATGATACCCTGTATTCAATAGTCAACTGAGTCATTTTCAGAAAAAACAACATAGTTTTCATAGTTAGAGTTCTGATATGACAGAGTGGTCCGATTTGAACCAAATTTAGTCTGAATGTTAAAGAACGCCGTGGATACCCTTGCAGTGCCCTGTGTTGAATAGTCAACTGAGTTATTTTCAGAAAAAAAAAACAACAATTTTCATACTTAAGTTGGATTTCTGACCGATCTTTACCATCATTGTGGTCCGATTTGAACCAAATTTGGTCAGAATGTTGAAGACAAACAAATAAGTTCTTCGTACTAAAGATTTATTTTGGACCGATCGTTCCTATGGCAGCTGTATGATATAGTCGTACGACTTAAACCAAATTTGATCAGAAAGTTTAAGATAATAACAAATGCATATTCTGTGAGATTGGTTGAGATACATATATCCTTGTATTCAATATTTAACTGAGTTATTTTCAGAAAAAACAACAATTTTCACACTAAAGTTAGATTTTTGACCGATCATTACCATTACAGTTATTTGACATAGCGGTCCGATTCGAACCAAATTTAGTCCGAATGCTTAAGACCATACCAAATGCATATTCTGTGAGATTGGTTGATTTCCGACTTATCGTTCCTATGGCAGCTATATGATATAGTTGCCAGATTTCAACCAAATTTAGTCAGGATGTATGGGACCATCCTATATGTATGTTCTGTCAGTTTGGTTCAAATATCTCAAACAACAAAAAAGTTTTTCCTACTAAAACTTGATTTCCTACTAAAACTTGATTTCCGACTTATCGTTCTTATGGCAGCTATATGATATACTTAGTAGTCAGATTTCAACCAAATTTAGTCAGCATATACAAAATCTGCGAGTTGTTTTGAGTTATCTTAAGAAGGCATATAATTTTTGATTTTCCGATAATTCCTATGAAAAGTATATGATCCGATTTAAAAAAAATTTAGTCAGAATATTAAAGACAGCTCCATGTACAGTAGCGGAAAATGAAATCCAGACACAACAAAAGAACGGTTTTTGGAGTTTTTTTTTAGTTTTTATTTATTTGATCATAGGAAGAACGTATGAAACCTAGGAACCGTTTGAATAATACAAAACTTTTTTTAACCCATTAAGTACCCAGTGAAAATTTCGAATTTTTGTAAAAGTCACCTCGTTAAACTTTTTCCCTCGGGCTCAAACATAAATTGTTTGGATGCAAAAAAATTTCTTTCGCTTGAATTTCACTTAAATTTGTATGAAATTTCTGCGATTTCTGTGGCACCCCCGATTGACTCCAACTCCTAATATAATTTATGAGCCACGCCTCATTTTCAAGGCATTACATACACTTTTTAAAGGGTATCACTAAAACAATCACACTTAAACTCGCTTAGTCATATATGCTAACTTGGCTAATTGCAGAAATCAATTGGAGCAACAGTTTTCCCTCTGTGATATGTCCAAGAAAGGAAGAATATGGTGCGGGACTATAAAAGAGACTAGTGATAAAGAAGAAAAATGAAATTTAGGCGAAAATTGTTTAGATTTCATTATTGATCTCGCAATTAACATTGTTTTTCTCCAATTAACAGGGCAAAATGGTACAAAAAAAATTAATGAATAGATTTCTTACAACTTTGTGATGAACAAGAAATTTAATTAATTCTAAAAAGTCAATTTCATGTTGTGAAATGTAAATTATTTTACATTTTGACTAAGAGATTGAAGTGGAACTGTATTAAAAATGCCTACAAAGTGTTCCTTACATACAAAAGTAATAGTTTCTAATTCTCTAATCTCATGTCTAAATTTAGCGTTGCACTTTTAATAGTTCTCATTCAAGTTTAAAATTTACGTCAAAAAAAGCAAAAAATCTGCAAGTTTAGTTCAGTTATCTGAAGAAATATGAATTTATGCACTAAAACCAGGGACTGCAAAAAAGAGTTATGAAGCCTAATTTCAACTGCAAAATATCAATGTGAAGGAAATATGCTATGGTAAAATGATACACCAAAATTCCTATTTCAGTCGGGATCATCAATATCAGCCAAAAACTTCTAAATTCAATTTATAAGACGAAAATCAAATTTAATTTTTATTTAAAAAGTCAAAAATAATCATTAAAATTCAATTTTTAAAAAAAAGTTGTAAATCATAAAAATACCAAAAAAAAATACTATCACTTTAACTTTAATTTTTGATTCGTAAAATAAAATTAACGGAATAACTCTTATTTCTAACTTTTAAAATACAAAAAAACTTATTTTTATTAAAAAAAATCAGAAATAAGTGTTATTTCACAACTTTTTATTAAAAATTGAATAGTAATGAATTTTTTTGACTTTTTAAATACAAATTAAAAATAATTGTTGCTATGTAACTTTAAAATATAAATTTGAAAACAATTGTTAATTTGTAATTTTTAGTTTAAAACTTATAACAGTTACGGTCCCCGATTTAAAGGGTATCAAACAGAAATCACACTTAAACTCGCTTAATCATATACACTTGTAAACTTGGCTAATTGCAGAAGACAATTGGAGCAACAGTTTCGCCTCTGCGGCAGCTGTGAGCGCCATGTCAACAAGGTGCTCCACGAGAAGAAGAAAATGGTGCTGGGCTCCAAGTTTCTCAACTTCATAATCAAAGGCGCCGCGTTGCTGAAACAGCCGCATTTCAATCGCTTGGCGCGCGTCCAGCAACAGCGACGCCTGCACCGTTATCAGCTGATGATGACGCTGCTGACGAGCCTCAATGTGCTGGGACTGCTGTGCAGTTTGCCCGCGGCGACGCGTCCACAGTTCGGTAATCTGCTGGGCGAGACTTGCGGCGACGCCTTGTTCTTTGTCTATTCGCATGCGCTGACATTGCTGCGTGTTTTGGCCGATTATGCGGGCAATTTGTTGACGGAGCAGCCGCTGGCAGCCAGGCTGATGCTCTTTGGCGGCACCTTCGCGAAGCTGCTGCTCTACTCGGTGGGCTTGACACAGGTGCAGGCACAGCAGGCCACCTTGAGCAGCTGCTACACGAGTCTGTATCCCTATGCCATGTTGGGATTGTGTTTTTTGCACAACATCAGCGATGGCTTCAAGTTTACCAGATTCACGCTGCTCCTGGTGCTGTGGAGCATCTATGCCAAGGGCTCCTTGCTGCTCGTCGAGGCCATCGATGGCGTCACCTTTTTGGTGAGTAATAGAGACTGATTTACTGAGTAATATTGCATACCTGTTGAATTTCGATTAGAATTACTAATCAATTAAATTATGTTTGGAAATAATCGTAGTGACTATAACATATAGTTCACTGCTGAACAATTTGTGATTATTAAATGATAAGGATTACAAAAAATCAGAAATAAAAATACATTTTTACAATTATTCAAATATAATCACAAATAATCAAAAATAATCTTTTTAAGTAGTCGAATTATTTTGTATTAATTTTTGATTATTTCTGATTATTTTATTTTATTTTTTTAAATAATTTTTTAGTGAAAATCAAATTATTTTGAACAACAAATTTATTACAAAAACGTTTCTTTTTTATTTTTTTATAATACATAAGTTTCTTATACATATTCAAAAACTATTTTTTGAATTTGCTTTCATTTAAATTAATTTTTCAAACAAAATGTCAGACAATCAGGGGTGCCACAGAAATCACTTTCGCTTTAGTTTCACTAAAATTTGTATGAAAATTAAGTGAAATTCAAGCGAAAACGATTTCTGTGGCACCCCTGAATAATTGCCGTCTCTACTTATAATACCGCCGAATATGTTAATGGCGTATTAAACGCAATGGATGCTTCCTTCAAAATTCTATAATTAAGCCAAATATCTTCTGAGTTATTATTTTCTTGCAAATAACTGAAGAGCCGATGGCAAAATAATTTGTTTTTTACTCAATAGTCAAAAATAATCTAAAAAAAAAATAAAATAATAAGAAAAAATCAAAAATTAATCAAAAATAATCCGAGAAAGATTAATTTTGATTATTTCTGATTATTTATGAATAATTGTAATAGTTTAGGATTATTTCTTTTTTTTTATGTAATCGTAATCATTAAATCAGCGGTGGGCACGAAATCTGAATTCGGGAGCACCACAACAATATCAACAACAACCCTATTAGAGTCTACCAAAGTTGGAAGCAGCCGCTAGCTCCCGGAGCCACTGCGTGCCCACCACTGCATTAAATAATTGGGCAAACCGAAAATAATCGTAATTTATTCATTAGTTCGACTTTTAAACAAAAATAATCTTATTACTAATGACTATGATTAATCCGCTTTTTGTTCTTTTCCAGCTGCTGGGCAGTTTGCTGACGCTCGTTCTACTGATTACAAATCGTGGCAACTCGTTGCTGGTGCTGGCGCACAACGAATCCGTGGCAGACAGTTTCCATCGCCTGTATGCGGACGAATGCATCTCGGATGACGAGACAATCAGCATGCTCAGTCAGCAGCTGAGCAGCCACAGCAACAGCATGTCCAGCCTGAATGGATCACAGCAGCCACAGCTGCGTCAACGTCACCAGTCACCACATCACATTGCACCCTCGGTCCTCTCACTGGACTCTTTGCGTCTGTCCTCGCAGCGTTCGCCGGTGCCGGTGCCGCCACAATTGGCCTCACCTGTGCCCAGTTATCGAACGGCGGCGGTGGCGCCCAGCTATGCGGCCAGCTGCCTGGACTCGCAGCATCCGTGGCGCGGCATGAACTTGACTCCATCCACCTATGGCTGGCAACGGGGAGCAACTGGCAATTTCTCCGCGCGCCCGGCGCCATCCACACTGTGCAGTGGACGAGCACAGACGCGTTCCACGAACAACTTGTTGTTCCCAGCACGCTTGCAACAGCAGCAACATCATCGCAGCGGTGACATTTCCGCCTGGGTAAATGCCACCAACATCTTCGAGGAGCCAAACACGGCCAATTTGCTTGGCTTCTGCTCGATGGCGGATAAGCAGCAATTGTCGCGTACCTCATCTCAATCCTCGGGCTTTGAGTCACAGCTGGGCCATCAAAATCCAGGCCGGAACGAGCAACAACTCTTTGTTCCGCTACAACAACAACAACAACAACAGCCACCACTGCGGGCTGCCAATGGAGCATTTCTTGATTACTATTGTAATCCAGAGGCGGCGTCACCACGTCCAGTGCGAGTCGCCGCTCCGTTGTCATCGCCGTATTCAACACAAAGTGAGATTCACTTTGATCGTCCCAATCAGCAGCCCAATCCTGGCATACAACCCGGCGATCTTCTGCGCAAGTGGCTGGATCACAATACGGGCGCTAAACAAACAACCAATGGATAATCTATTAGCATTTCTACTTTACGTTCAGAAGTACGATTTAAAAAAAACAAAACTCAACCAAACTGCCGACGCAACCTGATTTTTTTCGGGCACGGGGATACGGGGAAAGTATCCACCTTATGGACATCCTACAGTACGGGTAGCATTGACTTAACTTAGCAATAATAGAACTGGTTTATATATGGAATTCAAACTATTATAATATATATATAAAATTTAAACAAATCTCAACTTTGCATTGGTTTTATTTTTCAAATGGAAATATGAATGAAAAAGTTTTACAAAAACTCGGTTATTCAATAATTTAAAAAAAAAATAACGGTACAGATCAGAGATTAAAACCAGGGACTGAAAATAACTGTTATTGATCAAAATTTCAACTAAAAAAATCACATATAAGGACTAATGCGATTTTTGTTTAAAGTACATCAAACTGTTTGTAAAAACAGTATCTCTGCGAACAGCCAAAAAACTTATATTTGAGACTTCAAGAAATAGAATTTCATAAAATTATTAATATTGATTTTTATTATATTCATCAAAAATAATAATTAAATTTGAGGAAAAAAAATAAAAGTCTGAAATAACTATTATTTTTGATTTGAAATCATATAAGTCTTTAAAGACTTTTCTTTTTAAAATATCTTTGTTAATACTAAAGACACACATTTCAAGTTTTTAGCATAAGTAAATTAGGTTATCATCTTCCTTCGCATAACAAAAATCGGTCTGTTCAGATAATAAACACTCAAGGAATTCCATAAAAATATATATATTTCCTACGAATTATGATATTGAAAAAAAAATTCGAATATCATTTGAACCCACGTTTTCGAATTCTCTAGAAATACATATG